>JABXWE010049178.1:0-17523 GCA_014611495.1 Limonius californicus
AAAGTTCCGAAGTGTTACGATTGTTTACTCTTAGCTATTTTCGGAAATTAGGAGTACGTATTGTTTCATCTTAAATGTTGTTATGAGTAATTTTGGTACTTTTAATGCTGCAGGTTTGTTAACTAGTAGTAGTATTAGTATTATTAGTCGGCAGTTTTACATTTTTATTGCCCTATTAGTTTCATTTTATTACGATTTTTGAATTCCGCTCCAGTAGATAAACTAGCACATCAATGCAACCATACGGAATTTCTTATGCAAACTTTTAATATCTTTAAATAATAAAACTAAATATTATAAACTGAATATTAAAAAATCTGCTACATATATTAACTTCCTGCAATATTTAATGTAGCACAGGCATATTAACTTACAGCTACACATTATTATCCAATGTATTTCTGTCTAATATGTAAGTTAAATAATACAACTATCGGCTTTGTAATTATGTCTCCCTCTTTATAGCCATTAATTCGTGTCTTTCACTTTTTGATGCTGGCAAAGAACATAATATGTATAAAGTGACATATATTATTTGATAATGATTACATGTTAAAACCTAACTGGTTGCATCTATTCAGAATCTACTGTATTTGACATTCAAAAGTTAAAAATATTAATATACATTTAAATGTTTCATACTGTATAATTATAATGGTCTTGAGGCGCTATAGAGTGTTGATAGAAATATGCTGCTATAAATACATAGAGATTGTTGAAAGTCTTAGAAAGTCCAAGAAACCTGATCACGCACTGGTAAGAGTGTTCCCATCAGACTTGGACTTAAATCCTGATGCGGGTAGCGTTTTTTAGAAAGATTAGTACCAATCAATAAAGGCCTGTACTCGACCAGTTGAAGTAACTAGTTGTTAACGACTCCACCAGTTGAGTGCCGGCTGCGAATAGTAGTAGCAAAGAGCAGTATATTTATACAATATACTGCTCTTTGGTAGTAGGTAGGACATATAGTACACCTGCCGGTAAAGAACCCTCTCTGCATGTAGATAGACTAAACAGGATAAAATTCTAGGATGTCTCTAGGTCAATGACTGGTTTTCTCTGTATTTCTTCTTCATCTGCTGTTTATTTTTCTTGTTTCATATTTGATGTTTTTATTCAAATTTTGTTTTCGTATTTGTAAATTACTGTGATAATTGTTTGCCGTAATCTTATTATTGAAGGATTGTTTTTGTTGAGTATATGGAGTATTGTGATGTGTATTTTGTTGTTTTGACGAATATCTACTGGTTTTTATTTTGCAAGTGCTTTTTGTCAGTTTGTTTGTATCGTATAACGTATAAGGTTTAAATTTCTTTTCGGTTTGTCTAATTAGTTTTGAGGTAACATTCCATTCGTCTCTTTTTATGGGCTGGGATTAGATACTTTTATTGGATTGTTTAAAAATCTCAAACAGAAACAACACTTCAAATTCATAAAAATGCTGACTAGCGTCGTGTCAATATGTAAAATATTGAATATTCCAAATAAGCCCACCAAATTTTTAATGTTAGTTAGTCACCTTAAAGGAAGATGGCAGCTGTGGCGCTCGTGTTGAAAATGTAATCATCATCATCAGTCCTTTTATCCCACTGTTGGGCATCGAACTTTTCTCTGCCATGTGTTTCTCCTCAGTGCTAAGGTAGAAACATTGGAAAAATGTGTGTGATGGGTTGCAGACAGTAGATGTAATACTCAGGAACCTCCATGGGGCTGTGCGAACAAGCACTGTCAGTCGAGATCACAGTGAAATGCGGCTTAATCGGTCGTGGGGTCAAACACCGGCCGAGGCGACGCCGACGGCCGTATTTCACTTAGTTAAGTTTAGGGTGCATGTTGCATGAATGCCGAAAGCGGTTAGGGGGGGGGTAGTGTAAATGTCATTGAAAAAAAAAAAGAAAATATAATACAGACGTTTAATTTTTTCTCCGTACTTATATATTCTTATATATACTTATATATTCGCTGATATACACTATACACCCATATAAATACTATATACTAGCTTTTCGTAGGTATATGCATACACTCCATATAATTCGCATTGGGCTATTGATCAAATCAACAAACAGCAAGGAATTCTCCGAAAATAGGAGTTTACTAAAGTCCTATACTCCGTATGGCGAACAGGAATGAATGAATTAAAAAGTCAAAATCTAAATTGTTTCGTCCATTTTTTGCAAGAAAATATAAAAGTAATTTAGACTATAATATATTTTTTTGCTTTAAACGACCTCGGCAATCAATTCATGAAGTTTATCAGTGATTCTTAAACACTTTGTATGGGATATAGGCTTCGGATGGTGTTAATAATTTACCGGTAGGATTGAACGTGCAAAAGTAAACGCTAAAAGTGGTTGAATTTCAAAATGCACGGGTGGAATTGGAAGCCGAAACAAAGAAGATAAATATCACTCTTATAGTGTAAAAGCAAGGTAATAGTTGTGCTAATTTAAACTTACCTTAAAGAAATGATATTCTAATACATATAAGTTTCTACTGAAGCGCGATACATTATTTAAATATTGTGATCAAAATACTATTTCTAATTACATTAAAATTAAAATATTATTAACAACACAAATGAAATTAGGTCTTAATTAGCATTTGTACGTATACTAAAAATAAAAGCTGTTTTGTTGCCAGAGGAATGCTTAAAAGTACCTAATATTAAACTATAAAGTACCACTTAAAAATCTTCTTCTATTTAGGTACCTATCTTTTATAACCAATTTTAGATATATGTTCAGAGGCGTAACCAGGCATCGGCAAATGAAGAGATGCGAAGGGGACACCTCGAGAGAGTTTCAAAAAGTGCTAAATTCGCAAATATGTACTTGCGAAAAGGCGAATTTGAAATAACCGTCAGGTGCTTCAAATAAATAATTTTACAAGGGCGCCAAAATTTTGTACGCCTCTGGTTATGTTTAATGAGACTAGGCGGCACAATCTACTTATCAACATATAGTCGGCAAAATTATAAACCCGCCACTGAAAGCAATGGTTGTCGTGTCGTTATTAATTGCAAGTATTCTTGATTAATCCAAACTATAGTTTTACAGACAGTGTGTTTCACTTCTCACCTTCACATCCCTGTATTTTCCTTATTTGTTTTCCGACCAGTTTAATATTTTGGTCAATTATGCTACCCGTTAAAGCAATTATTTTTACTATTATTATGATCAAAAATAAATGCCAAAAATGAAAAAATCATAGTATTAGTTTTATCGAAGCAAGTTTTAAGAAAAGTTGTTCAGAATCATAAAAATAGTACATTGTAATACAAGTGTATAAGCAAGCCTTTAAAGCACGCGCGACGGTTTTAAAAGCACGAGGCGAAGCCGGAACAGTGCTTTAAAAGCTCTTATACACGTGTATTATACGCTATTTTTGATTATACCTGCACTACAATCTGAAAATTATAACAAAAAAAAAGGAAATTGAAATCCCCTTTTCGAAGTAATCTGTCATTAATCGTTTATACAGTGCTTCCCGAAAGTAACGTTCTCAGTACGTTTTAATGTTTTAAGTGTTTATGTTGTGTTTTTAAGTTTGAACGAAAATAGTTATTTTTGATTCTAGATTGCGAAATGATACTTTTGCATTCGAGAATGAAAGTTTTTTTTGCGAGCGCTAGCGAGCAAAAAAATCATTCGAGAATGCAAAAGAATTTCGCAATCGAGTATCAAACAACGTTTTTTCGAAAACTGCGGCTCCAAATTAGTGGAAACTCAAAGAAAACTTCTGACATTTATAATCGAGATCAATCTCTACAATCATCTTGGTGTTAAATCTGGTATGCTCTGACCGCTCTGAACAACTAATTATGATAGCAACCCATAGCAACCATCAAACAAACATCGTAATCTCTAATTTTTTAACGTTTGGTTCCGATTTTGTGAGAATTACTCGTGTATTTGAAGTGAATAAAAGTAAAAATCAAAAATGAGTTCCGAAAGCGATGACGATGATCTGCCTTTTGATGTATTAGAAGCTGCACGAAGCGCAGTTTCTAGTACTGGATGTAAAAGTCTTTTTTGTTCTAGATTGTAAAAGACTTTTACATCCAGTAAACAAAAAAGACTCACTTTGACAATTGAAAATTCAACGAAAATGTCAACTTTTGATGACAGTTTTCGAAAAAAATTTTTTTTTAATTTTTTTGTAAAATTTTTTTAATGTTTTCTTAGTTTCTCCAAACCCATCGCAATGTTTACAGGACGTACTGAGAACATTAACTTCAAATGTTTTTATTACACATTGCTAGAGCCGTATCAACGCCTGCTCGAATATTGGCATATTGGCAATATTGAATACATTTTGGTAAATATCTCCGTTATTTTTCAACCGATTATAAAAGCTTTTTTTTATTATATTCAACATAAATAAAGCTATCAGATGTGGTATCACAAGGGGTACTTTGCTATTTGAATTTTTAAAGTGAAGTTGCTAGCGCTTAGGGGTTGAGGGATGGGGGGTTGAAAATTACATCTCTAAATGATCATTTAAAAATAAAAATCGACGTGTCCGAGCATTTTTTTAAAATATTTTTCTTAACGGTTTTATGGAATTTATCCGTTACTTTCGAGAAGCACTGCATAGAAACGGTTAGCAATTGTTGTTGTTTCGTTGCTACGTATATTTATTATAAATTTATTGATTTGTGAAGTTTCTTTCGACTTTGTGTTTGTGAATAATTACAAAATGAACGAAAACGAGGATATTTCATCCGAGATTAGAATATTAGCCGAATAAGCTGAACAGCGATGAATCCCCGGGAAATCTAAACAAGCGTATTGCAAGGAATACGAAAAATTATCCAACTGGATGCCAGCAAGTGAATTTCTTGTTACATAGGTAACTTTAGCACTAGTGTTTTAGCAGCCCGATTTTGCACACGTTTTAGTTTCAAAAACAGAGATTATGATTCAGGTATAATAAAAAATGTATTTATGATATAAACTATTTTTTCTACAAACACAATTAAAAGTACAAATCAATGCATTTCTTACGTTATTAAATTTATAAAATATCATTTTGAAATCCAATTATTCATGAAGTTTATTGTTGCTAAGGTAATGAAAATTCGATAGTTTGTTGAGACGTACATAACTTCAAATCTCGTGACATGGAAAGTCATCAAGAAAATGAATTTCTCCCGGCGGAAATCGAAGAAGCTGCTAATAAAGTAACTTCCAAGTTATTCGCGATTCAAATTAAGATTTGCCGCGTTTGTCGACAGGGCGCGCAACGCTGCTGTGACGTCAGTTGAAGGATAAGATTACAACTGCTGCGTGTTTTAGCCAGTTATTGCATAGTGTTATTTGTTCAGTTTTTTGTAATTTACGTTTATAATGGAGTTAAAGACTAAAAATGCGGCAAGCAAGAGCAACACCAACTGTTGTGTGTATGGTTGCAAGTCTGTACGAAGAAGAAATGGTGATTTGACATATCATTATTTTCCCAAATCAGGCAAAGAAAATGCGGTTATAGAGGATGATTATGGTGGTGTACAAATGACTGACAGAAGAAAAGCTTGGGAAAATAAATTAAAAATGGGGAAAAAAGTATCTAATGCTATGCGAGTATGTTCATTGCATTTTATGTGAAGATGTGCCATTAGAAGCCGCGGAAGGTTTGTTATTGTTAAGTCAAAGCAGTACAGAGAAATTGGAAGGTGCAAAAGAATTTAGAGATGTTGGAATCCAAGTAAATTTTGACTTTAAAGAAGTACGCGACTGTGAAGTACAGGTTGACACCAGGGAAATGGTAACCGTTTGTGATTTTCTACAAACAGACACACAACTCAACAGACTGGATTCCAATCGTTCGCTCTACTTAATACATTAGTAGCACGTACTTCTTAGCCATATTCAAAACGACATACGCATTCATAGATTATCTTTATACAAACGAGTATTGCTATGTTTCATGAAGTTGAAACTGGATTTGCCGTACGTTATTCTTGCGGTTCTCTTTGGCGTATCTTCACAAACGTGCAAAAGCATGTTTTTTGATCTTATTCCTTCATTAGCAAAAATTTTAAATGCTGTAATTCCATTTCTGTCTTATGAGGAAATACAAAAAAACATGCCAAAATGTTTCAAAGACTATCAAGAAGTAAGAATTGTTTTGGATTGTACAGAAATATTTGTGCAGAAAAGCAAACGACTCTGTTGTAAAATAAAACTATACTCGCATTATAAAGGCACTACAACAATAAAATTTATGACGGGTGTGAGTCCTGCAGGAATAATTACATATGTTAGCCTTCCATATGGCGGTCGGACTTCAGATAAGGCTATCTTTGAAAGGAGCAATAACTTGACAAACTGAGAATGAACAAAGATCATATTATGGTCGATAAAGGATTTTTAATAGATGATTTATGTAAAAGTTATGGCGTAAAATTAATTAGACCCCCGTTTCTTCTGGATAAGAAGCAGTTTTCTCGATAAGAAGCAATTCTCAATGCCAAAATTGCAGCTGCTCGAGTCCATGTTCAAAGAGTTAATCAACACATTAAAATATTTCAAATTTTAAATAACCGTTTGCCAATAAATTTGGTACCTATTATCAATGAAATTTTTATTATTGCTTGTGGAATAGCAAACTTATCAAATCCAATTTTGCCAGATGACAAGTTTTTAAACTAAGCATTCTGAAATAATAATTTCTCAAGCCTTTTAACTTTGGGAGTGATATAAGATTTAAGAAGTTGTAGTCGAACTATATTTTACATACCAACTAAATTGTTTATTATAACAATACATATACATCTGTATTGTTTTTCAAATAACAATTATTTCAAAATAAAGATATTTTTATTAACATTACTATTATAGCAGTGCAAGGAAACCAAATACCGAGACCCAATAACAATAGAGTAAGACTGTTTTTAACAATTATGAAAACGTCAAACGTACAACAAACAATAAAAACACTGGAAACGCAACAATCAGGTGTTAATCACCATTAACAACCCACTCAGAATCCTTCATCTGACGTCACACGCCTTGTTAAGTTTACCGCCACCAGGTGGCGTATTGCTTAATTTGAATCGCGAATTGCCTAGTAAGTCAAAGCAACAGTACGAGTTTACGTACAATCGTTTCTTGAGATGTTGTGATCTGAAAAATATTAGTGGCAAGTTCAGTGAAAAAGTGCTTTTGGCATACTTTGAAGAAAAGTCTAAAATATGGAAATCGTCAACGCTTTGGTTAAATTATTCCATGTTGAAGGCGATGATGAACATAAATAATCGGGACATAAGCAAATATTACAAGCTTGTTGCTTTTTTGAAGTGAAAGGGCAAAGTTTATCGACCGAAAAAGTCGAAAGTATTGACCAGGGAACAAATCGACGAATTTCTTGCAGAAACGCAGGACGAAACATATCTCATGCAGAAGGTTTCCGTAATTTTTGGTATATTTGGAGCCTGTCGTCGCGAAGAACTGTGCAATTTGACATTCAATAATATCGAAGATTTGGGAACTTCACTGGTTGTGCATATACCAGACACAAAAACTAATGTGCAACGAACATTCGTTATTACTGGTACATTATATTTGAACTATTATAAAAAGTACATAGCTCTTCGTCCAGCGAATACTAATCATTCAAGAATTTTCATAAAATACATGAAGAATAAATGTGCCACGACTCCAGTTAGAATCAACACACGTTGTAAGATGCCTGCCAATATTGCTGAATTTCTAAATTTGCCCGATTCTCATCTTTATACTGGACATTGCTTTCAACGATCTTCAGCTAGTTTGTTGGCAGACTCTGGTGCTAATCTTACTACAATTAAGAGACACGGTGGATGGAAGTCCAGTACACTAACGGAGGGATATACAGGATGCTAAAAAAAAGTGTCACAAACTTCGAGGAGTGGAAGTATGACCCAAAATATGACAAAAAGTTTTAATGAACTTGGGTCCGCAAATGGACGGTTTCGGAGATACAAAGGATTATTCCTTTTTCTAGCAGTTGTGCGTTTTTTCGCTTATCTTTTTTTCTTATCGTATGTCATACAGGTTGACATTCAGTGGCTAGTGCACAATTCGAATTCTCGCTATGCCTGTTTACTCTAACATTGAATTAGCCGACATGCATTTCGCGTATGGTCGTGCTAATGGGAATGCCAGAGAAGCGCTACGTCTGTATGTTGACGCTCATCCCAATCGCCAGATTCCTTCAGTTCGTTGTTTTGTAAGACTACACCAAAGATTGCGTGATACCTGTTCATTTGGGAAACAGTCCCATAATTCCGGGAGACCAAGGTCGGTGTGCACCCCTGAGGCAGAAGTGGCAATATTAGCACGGATAGAGCAGAATCCGGATACAAGTTTGCGGAGAATATCAGCCGAGGTAGGAATTAGTAATCCTCTTGTTTGGAGAATCCTATACGAGCAGCAGCTTCACCCATACCATGTACAACGAGTGCAGACCCTAGATTCACCTGATCATCAAACACGCTTGGTTTTTTGCCGCTGGTTTCTACGCAATGATGCCGAGGACCACAATTTTCTACTGATGAGGCCGGGTTCACACGAAATGGAGTTTTAAATTTCCACAATACCCATGTGTGGGCCGACGAAAATCCCCATGCTATTATGGAATCCAAACATCAGGTACGTTTTTCATTGAATATTTGGATGGGTATTTTTGGCGACAATTTACTGAGTCCAGTTGTTTTACCAAACCGATTAACAGGCGCTGGTTACCTAAACTTTCTGCAGAACACACTGGGTAATCTTTTAGACGACTTTCCTTTGAACCAAAGGCAACAAATGTGGTTCCAGCACGATGGTGCTCCGGCGCATTTTTCGATTGTTGTTCGAGATCATTTACACGAAACTTTTGGACGAAGATGGGTAGGAAGGGGCGGACCTGTATCATGGCCTGCAAGATCGCCCGATTTAAACCATCTTGATTTCTTTCTTTGGGGATATTTGAAAGCGTGAACTCTACACCTGTAAACGACCTCGATGAGCTGCAGCAACCAGTAGATCAGGGATGCCACCGAAGCCGAGACAGTGTGGGGGTTTTTGAAACTATCAGTTTGAAAAATGCACGATTCAGCCCGTTGGAATAAATAAACTGTCACAAATATCTCGTTCAATTGCAAAATTCTTGCAATTGCCAGAACTAGAGTCATACACCGGGCACTGTATGAGACGCTCTTCTGCCACACTTTTGGCTAATGCAGGCGGCGACATTATAAAAGTCAACCAACTAGGAGACTGGAAGTCGACTTCAATTGCAGAAGGCTATATAGAAGAATCCGTTTCCTCTAAAATTGACCTCGCGAAGAAAATTCAAGGTAGCAGCTCCACTTCAACAGAACCAAACATCGAACCATCCGAATGTGTGCCATTTGTGCAACCTGGAAGTGAGTCTACGTTTGTTGGTACTACTTCCGATTCGAATAAGCTTTCCACCGTTGTATATATGTAATATGTCGAGAGATGAATCAAATAATTGTTTAGCGTTCACTATTAATATTAATATTAGTGTTAAATAAGAGTTAACAATAAATTATGGTTTGACCTTGAAATGCGCCTTCAATAAATAATAGTGAGTTAGACTTGTAACTCACTAGTGAGTTAGAATTATAATCAACTAGTGGGTTATAATCCACATTACTTGTTCGAAATCACCATAGTTATATCGCTTTTATATGTGTGTGTTGGATAAATAAATTAAAATTCCATCGTTGTCTTAACAGAGGATGCCATGAAGAACAAAAAACTTATGATCTGCCAATCAAGTTTATGAACTGTAAATTAAGGGTCCTGTAAATTTAAATAGCAAGTTAAATAATGGCTGAAATACACCTAACCATTGCATCTTGGATTATTATACTCCTCTGCATCAATTCTACCATTATTCAAATGTTGTGGTCTTGGTTAATATAAACAACTGGTTTGAAACTGATTCTTTTTTGTGGATGCCTTCGGTTAAATTCCCACCTCCGCTGCATCTCAGAATGAACGAAAGTTCTCACCAACCAAACGCACTATTTCCACTTTTTCAACAACGGTTACGTGTATTCCAGCCATTATTTAACTTGCTATTTAAATTTACTTGATGCTTAATTTACATCATCATCATCATCATCATCATCTGACATGGAGCCGACTCGAGGGTCAAGTTGATAAACTTCATTGGCACTTCACAAACTTCTTGCTTTTCATGGCACCTTTTGTTAAGACGACAATGGAATTTTAATTTGAATAATAATTATAATGTTGAATAACTTTTCTTAATAGCTTTTTTTGATGCAACTCGGCCTACTGTGATTATTCCATTTTCGCATTTATTTTTAATCGTAGAAGGCTACTGGTTTTGCAGTAAATTTTTTAATAATTGTAAACATGACCTCTTTAAAGAGTAGTATAATCGACCAAAATTTGAAATCTATCGGAAAACAAGTAAGGAAGATACAGGGATGTGGAGGTGAGAGGTGAAACACACTGTATGCAAATCACTAACATATTTGTACAAGGAAAAAGAAAGAAGCAACTGTTAATATGTCGATATTTAAATACTGACAGCGTTAATCCGTATTTAATACTTTTTCTTAGAATAAGCAGCTGTTATTTTGTTATGGATACTAGCTAACGTCAGTATAGGTATTTCTACTACTAGCGCGTATAGTTTTCAATGCATACGCAATTGAAAATAAAACTATGTACATATTTAGTTTGATAAATCACAAAAATTATTAGCAAAAAAATTGACGTAAATATTATTTGACGATTTGAGACTTTTTTATGTTCTTGCAATACGATGTCGTAATATCCATTGCGCGGATTCATGTTTGCTGGGGGTCTTCTTATCAGTAAAGTACTCGAGAACTTCGCAGGGGTTATCTAAGATTATTAAACAATCCTCATATTTGTTGCCAAGGCTACAATAAAATTACAGCTCCATTTCCATACGGATACAATTTTAAGTGTGGAGAATAGAAAATTTAATTTGATTGAATTTGATTAAGAATAATCTTCTACTTTAATTTAATGTTATGGATCATCTAGGTACAGGTACAGTACAGGCATTTGTGTAAATAAATCAACGCTGTCGTTAGTAACCGTTTTATTGTTTTTATTTAGTACGAGATTTGATCATATGAATAGCTGAATGGTTTTGTCTACCCACTTAAAGAGATAAAACCTAAAAGATTTCTAAGATACCTGTCGATATTGAGATGTTAAAACTTTCAAATATCTGAAAGTACACTTCAAAGCCTAATATTATTTGATAATGATCAAACGAAAACTCTGAACTTTTTAAACAAAAACGTCTAACAAAGATAACATGTTTTCCAAATTTCGCTATTGGCTCTAAATACTGAGTTTCAACAAAATCTGGTAACACACCCGAAATAATTTTATAAAAACTGCTATTAAGTTCAATAAACTGCTTTTATTATACTGTAATTTGTAAGTATAACTGGCAATCATCTCTATTTTCTGTGAAAAGACCTTTCGACCTATTCTCCAGAAACGGTTCTACCCGGTTAGTGGACACAGAAAAAATCCATCCTTCTTACATATCTGGTTTTCAGAAGTCAAATAATTGGAGCTCCTTGTTTTGCAATATCAAAGTTTAATAGAGCATACAATAAACGATCATATTTCTCAATCGTTAAATGGTATCAGTTGACAACAGAAAATAACACGCCATTTGTTTTTTAGTCATAAAACAGTATACTTACGTCAAAGATAAAATCAATGCATTTTTTCGATTTTAGAAATAATGGAACAAGTTACCTTTATCGAGGATGAATTACATGGGTTATCAAAATATTTTTTGAAACGACTTCTTGGAACTAATTAACACCTTTATTGGATTAATATAGAAGTTTATTGACATGCTGCATACACAGTGTGTTCAATGTAAGCGAGCCATGCATGCGGATTTCATAAGCAGTTAAATAATAGAGATTCGGTCAAATAAGAAGAACGGTTCAGTATATGAAGGGCCGCTAAGATCCACAACTGATATTTTGAAAATTTGCTTCTTATTCAATAATGAAAGGCCGAATTTTATAGATTTTTATAAATAATTTGCATATGATAAGGCTGCACCGTGGTTTTAACATTATTAAGGCATTTTGTTACGTAGGCTTGGAATATATAATTACATTTTCTACAGGTCGCTACATTTTCAAATATTGGCATCATTTTTGTTTTAAATCTTATATACGATTTTAAACGATTGTTATTCGCTTAATACGTACACTAATTTGTTTTTTAAATAGCTGTCGAAGGCATCAATTAGACGGAGCTATTTTGCCCTATTCTCTGATATAAGGTTCGATGTCTTTGTTTTTACAAACTTATAGGTGAAAATCCTGTTTCTCATAGTAGACTGTTATTATTATTTTTGTATAATAGCCAATCAGCAGAAGAAACTAACAGAAGAACAAAACATTACCATTGAGTTAATTGAAGTTTCATAGTTTTATTTTTCCAAATTACTCAGTCATGTACAAATATTTTTGTTCCACAGCAGGTTCGAGGAACTGTGACATGGCCTATCGCATCTCCAGATTTAAACGCTATTTACTTATTCTTTGGAAGATAATTTACAAATGACTTCTAACAGCACAAATCAAAGGCGCTTAAGTGCATTGCAGCCAGTCAATTTGAATTTACTAATATTAAAAGACAGCGAAGCGGTGTGTGTGTGGGCAGTGTTGGAATATTTCATATCTTAACTGATAAATTAAAAAGATGTGCAAATAACAAGAGAAGGTAGTTCAAAAGAGATCATTTATTCAATTCTTTATAGAACTGTATCTCTTGCATGTTTAATTTTACAGCACTAGCATGCATAAAGTTGGTCGACCCCACACGTTGATAGGCATGCGCGTCAGCTGGGAAAAGCTGTGGTAGAAACGTGCAAGATGTAAAATGTGATTTTATTATTAATTTGATTACGTAATAATCAAGATATCTTTTTATTTCATATTGTATGCATTTTACCTAATACCATATATTAGTTAGGTGTTTATTGTTTTTATTTTGTATTATTATGTTAGAGTAAAACATTAACCATAAGAAATATTATTCAGAACGCTAATTCTATTTCAAATAATAAAACGCGTATAGATACAGGGTGTCCCAAAAGGTATAATCATAAATTTATGGGCTTGTTAATTATGGTTTTTTGATTCTAAAATTCAAATAAACTTATGTTCTTTTATAAACGGTTACCGAGTTATCGAAATTCATTTATTTTTCTACGTAGTAGTCGAACGCCAAAAACAAATTCTGAATGAAAAGGGAAAGATTTCTAGACGTGGATATGTTGAAATGCATTTTATTTACGGATTTTTGTATGTTGATTCTGTAGTTGCAGTGGCCGAATATCGTCGGTGTTATCCTAATCGAATGCTGTCAGACCATCGCACATTCGAGAGAGTACACCAAAATTGTTGTGAATTTGGCATTGCAAGACATCCTCATCACGTTGGTCGAATTAGAAATGTAAATAATGATGATCAACAAGTACAAGAAGACTATCTAGTCAACTGGGACTTTCCCAAATAAAATTTCCAAAATAAAATTGGCGTAGTACATTGAAAAATGAGCGATTGTATCCTTACCATACTCAATCTGTGTAGAATTTGCATCCAGGTGATAATGATTTACGTCTTCAATTTGCACGATGGATTCTACGTTCCATTGCAGACTACCCCAATTTTTTAAGTAAAGTGTTATGTACCGATAAAGTTCGATTTACGAGAAATGGTATAAATAACTATCATATTTTACACACCTGGGCTGTGGAGAATCCGCACACTATTCGTCGTTGTAATTCCCACCAACGTTTCGGTATAAACGTATGGGCGGGTATATTGGGCCGTCATACTATTGGGCCATACGTTATACAAGACCGTTTCAATGCTCATAATTACCATAATTTCTTAAAAAATGTATTACCTGTACTATTGGAAAACTTTCCACTTGATGTGCGTGTAGTATTGTGGTTCCAGCAGGATGGAGTACCCCTTCATTATTCACGAATAATAAGAGACTGGCTAAATAATACATTTCCTCGTCGTTAGTTTGGACGAGGTGGACCAAGTCTAATAAAATAAATGAATTTATCCATAACTCGGTAACCGTTGATAATATAACATAAGTTTATTTGAATTTTAGAATCAAAAAACCATAATTAACAAGCCCATACATTTATGACTATACCTTTTGGGATACCCTGTAGATTTACAAAAAAGCTCATAAATTAATTAATCATAATTAAGGAACCAAATCTTGACTGGAACGATTGTAGTTAATTTTTTTTTGTTGATTCGCTACCTACTATGAGAATACTGAAAGATGATAATAAATGTAAAACAGATTCGAAATATACGTAAAAGTATGTTAAAGGCATCGTAAACCGACTAGGCAGTTCAAAATTAAATGCAATCCAACCATTATATTTCTTTTTTGTCTATCCAGAGACTTAGCGCCGACGATCTGTAGCCAGTGTAAATGGCAATAGAACCTCTAATTGTAGCCTAGTATAAGTCACCTAACAAGTTAAAACCACTTTGAGGTATCATTGAGAATAAGCAAATTATTTACAATAAACGAAAACTGCATTATAGGTTTTTCAGTCTGCACTGAAAATTTGGGATTTTGAGCGTGGACTGCAAATTTTGGTTTTTCTAACTCTGCTGAAATTTAAGAAACTAATCTTTATCTCTCTCTTCCATACGTGACGCATTTACCTTGAACACTCTGTATAGAAGACATAGAATTATTCTGACTTGTGGTGTGCTGGGTACTGAAGTAATGTAGTAGGTACATAAGAATCATTAAATATGGTCTAATTTAAAATACCTAGTTATTTCCGAGCGCAAGTTTTTTTTTTCGGTAGTATAAAATACGGAACGTTTGCTAGATCTTTTAGTTTTTGGAGGGAGTTTAAGTTTTGGGTTTTAATTTAGGCACTGCGTGCTAACTTAGGTTTTGGGGGTTACTTTATGTATTAGAAGGAGTTTAGATTTTGGGGGCTAGTTTAGGTTCTGGGGCTGCTTCTGGTTTCCAGGTTCTTCTAGGTTTTGGGTGTTTAAATCCCCCTTAACCCTCCTATTGGTGCCAGTGTGCGGAATATGTGTTAACGCTGTTCCACAAGAGTAATTAAAATACTTTAAAATACCTACTTCTTTTCGAGGGGAAGTTTTATTTTGATGGAATAAAATACAAAATGTTTGTTAGAAAAATATCGTCTGCACATTTCGAAAACATTTTTTTGTAGGACACGTTGGGTGAATAGTGAATATTAAATGTGGAAGATTAGTTTACGTTTTGGGAGCTAATTTAGATTTTTAGGGCTACTTTACATTTTGGGGGGAGTTTAGGTTTTGGGGGCTATTTTAGGTTTTCGGGGCTAATTTAAGCTTTGGGGGCTAATTTAGGTTTTGGGTGGTAATTTAGGTTTTGAGAGCTACTGTACATATTGGGGGAGTTTAGGTTTTGGGGGCTAATTTAGGCTTTGGGTGCCGCTTTAGGTTTTAGGGTATACTTTAGGTTTTGGGGACTACTTTAGGTTCTGGGGCTCCTTCAGGTTTCAAGGTTCCTCCAGGTGTTGGGTGTTTAAACCCCATTAACCCTCCTATTGGTACCAGTGTGCAAAACATAAACAAATACATTAGAAAATACTCTCCTGGTGATTTTAGATCTTAACTAATACAAATGCCTCAAGTTAAGCAAATACTGTAATGTAAGTTTGGATCGGTTGTCAAAATTCTAATAATGTTTTGTATAAAGAACAAAAAATAAATATTCCGCGATTCTATGCAAATAAATGTGTTCTGTTATTATTATATCCCACTAATCTGATTAATATGTCGTAACTGAAGCTTTACGTTAAACGCTATGAAATAGGAGCATTCGTTTTTCTTATCTGTTGAATTCTCTAGAATTCCATGCAGGAAATATTGATTACACGTATACAATTCTTAATCTTTTAACAATGTTGATCAAATAGGAATCTCTATAATAAATACAGTAATTGGCTTTATGTGCAAATTTAATTCGGAATATTTTATGGACGTTTACTTTTACTTTACAATAAACGTATATAGTTTTTGCAACTATTTGACGTTTAACGGCTTTTTCTTTTGTATTATAAAACAATTCAATGTGTCTTCTAGGTGAAAAAGAAGTTTTTGCACAGAGTCTCTACCACAAAACCCTTCTACAAACAAAACGTCAAGTATTTCATCACTCATGCAAATATTACGTGTGCATGTGTGTTTAAAAAAGAAAAACCATTTATCACAAAGTTAGTTTTAAGATTGCCTGCAAAAAAACCTTTAAATTTCATTCCAATTAGGTCTAAAGGGAATTACTTGCGCACGTTTCGTTTCTTATCAATACCGACTACGCAATCTCAAATATGTTCCATTCAAAGCTGATGTAAGATCATAAGACCTAAACAACCAATCAAAAATAATAAACACTTCAACTACTATTTATATGTGGCGGGAGACTATAACTCGACCACTTTCGCGGTAAGGAGCAAAAGTTGCTCTGCAGTGCATCTCTTCGAAAGGATCATTGTTGTTGCCGTGTTCCACTTGCCATTCTACATTTCTTCATAAGCTGTCAAAATGGGAGCTGGAAGTGCTACAACGAGATCCTTAAATTTTGGAGCTGGACCTGCAAAATTACCTTTGGAGGTAAGTTAAAGAAAGTGTCTTATTTTATCATTTTGTAAAAGTGATGGCAATCCAATGGAAATTTTTTCAGAGTTTAATTTATGTGATAAAAATAAAAATCAAACTTACGATACGTGAACAAAGCATGTACGATGTGCCTGACCTTAAAGCCGATGCTATGCAATATCATAAGCTTGGAACACAAATAATAACGTTTTAAAATTGCAGTCAATAAATATTTTAGCGGAAAATTTTATTTTTCCGGGATGAATTATACTTTTTAATATTTTTATTACTTATTGAAAGTTTTATATGTATTTTCTGTAACACAGTAATCGATAAAACATTTTCAGTTACATATAAGCAAGATCGAACCAGATCGAAGTCGCATCTGTTTTGACCAACTTTTTGACAATTTTTTGATGATTTTTTGACGATTTTTTGACATTTGACAATTTTGTTAACGTAAATGAGGAAATGGGGATTTTTAAGCATATCTGTATCTACTTTAACTTCTTAGAAGGTCGAAGTTCACAATTGATAATTATACTGAATGATTCATTAACTATTAAAAAAATGTATCGTTTTGTGTAGTCGGAAAAGAGAGGGAACAATCAAAACATACTATTTTTTCGAAAATATTTTAAAAAACTTCGAATTTTTAATGGGAAATAAAAGCTACAAAGTAATTATAAGTTTATACAAGTTTAAGTATAAGTAATTAATTTATTGGCAGAAATGTTATACTACCCGGTACATTATGTACTTCAGGAGTTTGACATCATCATATTTTGTTAACAGTAATGCGAATCCCACACTGTTGTAAACTTTGGTTTGTC
>JABXWE010049195.1:0-10320 GCA_014611495.1 Limonius californicus
GGACCACCTTGTATTTAAAGGATACAACTAGCAAATAATTTTCAAAGGCCTCGCTATGAACGAGTTGCATCAAACCAAACAAAGAAGTCTTAATCAACATATGTCAGCGTACCAACTGCTTTATAGATAACGGCGATTCTGTATGTTAATCAATAAACAGCATGTCAATATTTTATTTACCAATGAAGCTACTTTTACGAATATCGGTAGCATTAACCTATATAATAATCATATTTGGGTAGACGAAAATCGTTATGCTGTTCTCGAGTGAAGACAGCATCGATTTTCGTTAAACTTTTAGTTGGGTATTTTGGAACCCTGACAGGGCCAGTATTTTTACTAAATCGTTTGACTGATGAACTGTATCTTGACTTCTCAAACAACACTTTACCTTTACTATTGGAAGACGTTCCTCTGAATGATATGGTTCATGTGTGGTTTATGCACGATGGGGCTCTTCCACATTTTTCAATCAGTGTAGGAAAATACCTACGATCTATATCGACAAATGGATAGGACGAGGGGTCTAATTGAAGGGCCATCTAGATCCCCTGATATTATAATATAATTTGTTGTTTAGAAAACAAAATCGCCTATATCTCTCAAGCAATTTGCTTGCGGATATATGTTGATTAAGACTTTTTGTTTGGTTTGATGAGTACTTTGGTAAATAATCCGACCGTTTTTTAAACACATTGTACCTATACATAATTTACTCAATTTCACCGTGTAAACCTTCTGTTTATGTATATGTTCCATAATTTAATTTCTAATCTAAAATTATACTCCCAATCAGTGAATATTAAAGAAAACTGTCACCATTTGGTAATTGTCTTCTGTTGCGCTGTTAAGGTACCTATAATTCTCACTAGAACTTAGATAATCTTAAGATAAGGTATGTATTTTTTCTTACTATTCAGAATATTTCTGGTGATTTGAAAGCACGACCACTTTAACCACAATTTCAATAACTATTTCACTCAAATTTCAGTCTTCCAGTCACATTTCACCCTCTTGCCTTGCCTTGTCTATAGAATTCAAGGTAATGAGATAAACAAAACATGCACAATTATTTTTATATTTTCCATAAAAATCCATCCACGCCATCGAAGCTCGACTAATAGGAGTGGTTCGTAATGGAAAAAAGGCTTCATGACAAAGCATTACTATATCACTTTTACTGTTGCTGGTACTGGTACAGTTGAGTCATGTTAGTAGACATTGCTTATATCACTGTGCGTAAGTGGAACTCGAGCTCTTTAAAATTCCACCAACATACGATTTGCGTCCGAATTTTGAAACTCATTGACGTATGCTGGTAGCGTACTCGCATTTGCGAGGACTTCGATCAAGACCAAGACCATCGTTTAAGCTTCTTCTAGAATTCCGAATTTATAAAAATGGTATTGAAGTAGATTTTGTAATTCATTTGTGCCGAAGCACAGGGCCGATGGTTTTTAAAGATAAGAATCCTTCTAGCTTTAGTGTGGTAAAAGGAATTTAACATCAGAGCTAGGTATAGAAAACGAAAGTCTTAGCATAATTTTCTCAATTTATTGTCTATCATCAAAGGCAAATATATTTCAGCTGCAGAGAATTGTATTGTAGCCATGAACTTGGTATGGTTTATTACAATGATTCGTTTTGGAAACACATTAAATATTTATCGCAGTGTCCTGCTTCTCGTATGGTTACAATACATATTAGGAAAGATTTCAAAATAATTATTTCAATTATGCGAATGAAGCTAAGACATGACTATTTTTCATAAGCAATCCGTACCTGAACTTGTTGAATTGATCATTGTTGTATTATAATTAATTTAAAATACTTATCATGTTATTTATAAATACCGTTTTTGTAATATATTTCTTAAACATTCTTTCTGGCGTTGTTAAAAAATATTATTTTAACGTAACAATATTTTTTAAATATTTTCTACGCTAAAAAATATAGAATAATTTTTGTGTATTTCCATAATATTGTGAAATGGAAGAAGATTTTTAAATCAGAAAATTGTTTCTCTGGACTAATAGCTTCTACACGTGCACAGGAGATGGCGTTGATTCACACATGGTTATTGGAAATGTTAGATAATACAAGATTTCGTGGAGAACTACCTTCTACGTAATATCTACCAAAAGAAATATATGTTCTTGCCAACCATTATCAAATGTTAACTAGAGCTTCTGTTTCTTTTGCTAAATACCGTTAAGGTATGCAACCTTGGGAACTTAGATTATAGAGACTAATAAGTAACGACGGTATAATTAATAGTTTTAACAGGTTTATTCGTGTAATACGTAGTTCGACGTAGTAACCAAAAGCAATGCATGAATTGGCGTATATTAATTAATTTAAATTATAAGAAGGCAAGAAACAATTAACCAAAAAATCACAGAGGAAATAGTAATAAGTAATAACGCATAGAATGGCAATTAGATAACTAGATTCACCTTAATTTTGCCAATCTTGTGTTTTGAATGTTAAACTTGAATATTTCTGCATCAAGTTTTGTGTTAGCTGACATTTCCATTCCACCTTGAGATCACGTACGGATTAGCGTCAACTGCGCGCTGAACTATTTGGTCGCAAAATAATACTGCTTCCTTTGTGTTTTATTTTTACTTCATAAAAAAATGTTTATACTCAATATTTTTTCAGGTTTACAAAAAATGTTTGAAATATACCGGATAGGTCGTAAGTTGTCTTCTCTTAAAAGTGGTTGATGCAACTCAACATACATATAGCATGGCACAGTAGGTAATCATATTATTTACCACACTTCTTTCCTGAAAATTTGACTGAACAACTTTATCTGGATTTCCTACATAACATTTTACCAGGATTATTCGAAGATGTAGAAGGAGAACTCAATGTACAACAAAAAATTCAATAAAAGCCAATATCACGGCTGTCGTGCTTACTGCTATTGGATTGTTAGGAATTACTAAATAATGTATTTCGGGGAAATTGGATTGTAAGAGAAACTGTTTATCTATAGCCCCCAGAAATTGCGATATCATACCACTAAATTTTTATTTTGGGGTACCATTAAAGAAGTATTATACTGAACTTTGGTAGTGAATGAGCATAATAAAATAGTATAATCGGGGCGTGTACATCAACTATACCTAAGAAAATTGCTTGAGTCGGTAGCTCCTTTTTAAATTGAATTAGACCATATGTGGAGAGGTAATTTTAAACATTTACTGAATTAAATAAAGCTTTGCTATTTATTTTTTGTTGTTTTCCTGTTGTTTAGTTCTACTATTATAAGGTTGCACTAATGGCTACTTTCTTTGTTAAATATTACCTTAATATAATTGATATTTCTAAAACTGTAAAACAGATCAACTTGGCAGAAAGTATAATTCGAATCAGAAATTCAATGATTTCAGTTGCTGTGATACATGCATGTATGTAGGGTTGCGTCACTTACCTTTAAGGTAGGACAACTTAGCTGGCACACCCTGTATATTTTTATACATACATATATATGTTTTTACTTTCATAACTAGCCTAAACGAAGATTCATATTGCAATTAGAACGAAAAACATATAGAGGATAAGTTGTCCTATTGTTAAATTCTGTTTATTGTCACGTATTCTTTTTTTCTACGTCATATTTGATGTAATAATTAACGAATTCAACATTGTTATATAAATGACAGTTTAATATGTACGGTCAGGCTCGTCCTTCTTTACTATTCAAGATACCCGCGTATTAACAAACAAGCAATCTTTGGCAAGATTATTCAATCAGATTGTTAACAGGCCCAGTTTAGGTATTGCACAAAAATTAAAGGCAAGCTGGTTTATTTTGCTTGCGATAATTGAACTTTGTTTATTTGTGAAAATGGTTTTTACTTAAAATATAAATTACATCGCAATCTACATCTTTAATCAACAGACTTGTTATTGTATCATTTCATAATCTGAAATTAAACGCTTTTTTTAAAGCAAGGTCGAGATTTTTTGTATCACTAAAATTAAACTTCTATTTCGTCACTCCACTGTATATAATAATAAATAACAAAGATATGAACGAACGAAAATGTTGCTACTGTGCCTTTGGGTTAAGGCTAAAGAATATTTTTAGATTAATGATCGTATGGATTTTTACTTTCTCGTAAGTTACAGACAAATATTAATATTAGAAATCAAATAAACATTTCTTTTGGATTACAAGAAATACAGGAACTGGTTTAAAGTGTAATTAGGCGTCTTAATTAAATATAACAGTTTTTGTCTGTGGTGAAAAGAAACTTACAATCAACTTGACACAGATTTAACTTATTTAATACTCTTCAAGCAATACGATTTTTATGTTGTAAATGAAACAACCAAGAAATTGATATTTAAAAATTTGTTTGTGCGAATTTTGTTTAAATTTTCAGGAGGAATATAGCTATGCTATAATTTCTTCTTAGGGAGAATATAATCCCCCAAAGAATGTATATTAAGTGTTCCTCTACTTGCACAAGTCTGTGATTTTTGTCATTTGATGCGGGTGGTTCTAAAATTTGTATATACCCATTTTATCGAAAGGAAAATGCAGTGAAGCATTAGTATTGCCAGACCAGATCTGAGGTATACATATACTATTGCGATGTGCTTTTCTATATGGTATTGGTACTTATAAATTGTTGAAATTTTGCTCCGAAAATGTAGAATATTTTAAAGTTTAATGTCTTTAGGAAAATTTAAAAAGAAATTTAAGTTTTACTTCAAGAAACCCGAGTTTCAAACCAAGTAACTCGAATTTAAACTCAAGAAGCTCGGAATTCAACTCACGAAGTTTGAGTTTATACTCCAGAAGCTAGAGTTTTAACTTAATAAACTTGAGTTTCAATTCCGCCTCAAGCTCGAGTATTAACACAAGAAGCTTGAAATTCAACTCAAGACATTTTAATTGTAATCGCAGAAATTCGAATTTAACTTAAGATATTCTAATTTCAAATCAGGAAACTTGCATTTCAATGAAAGAAACTTGGGTATACAATTAGACTTTCAGCTTAAGTAGCTCGCAATTGAACTCACGAAAATCGAATTCTAACCCAAGCAACTTGAGTTTCAAGTTGAGAAATTTAAACTTCAACTTAAGAAATTCCAGTTAAACTCAAGAATCCCGAATTTCAACTCAAAAAGTTTAAGTTTATTCTCAAGAAGTTACAGATTTAACTTAATAAATTCGAGTTTTAATTCCGTTTCAAGCTCGAGTATTAACTCATGAAGCTTGAAATTTAACTCAAGATATTTCAGTTGTAATCGCAGAAATTCGAGTTTTAACTCAAGACTCTCGAAGTTTAAATCAGAATATTTGTATTTCAATGCTAGAAACTTGAGTATCAATAAACTTTCCGCAATTGAACTCATGAAAATCGAATTCTAACCCAAGAAACTTGAGTTTCAAGCTATTTCAACTCAAGAAGTTCCAGTTAAATTCAAGAATCTTGAATTTCAACTCACTTAACTTACATTTTAACTCAAGAACTTCGAGTTTCAATTTTACAAACTTCAAGTTCAATTCAGTATTTTCGAATTTTAGCTCAATAAACTCAAGTTTTAACTTAGGTAGATCGAAACTCAACTCAAGCAACTCGCATTTCAATGCAAGAAACTAGAATACAACGCAATAAAACTAGAGTTTCAACTTAAGTAGCTCGAAATTCAACGCAGGAAATTCGGATTGTAACCGCAAAAATTAGAGTTTCAACTCAACGCAAGAAAGTTAAATTTCAGCTCGAAACATTTGTATTTGAATGCAAGTAACTTGAGTAACAACTCAATAAATCTTGAATTTGAACTCAAGTAGATCGAATTTCAACTCAACAGACTCGAGCTGTAACCGAAGAAACTGGAGTTACAAACCAACGATAACGAGTTTAACAGTTTAATACTTTTTAACAGTGAGCTCATTAACCAAAACCGTATTTCGTTGATTTTGAATTTTGATGTATAGAGTTCACCTGCGAATTTTGCTAGCAACTTTGGAATGCTATGGAATATTTTGATTTCGATGTGGTTGCCTCATAAATTTTTATTTTTGTGTTTGATTGCATGTATGTTTATGATTGCCTGCGACCTATGAATCGAACTTCAAACCTCTATATCTCGTGTTGATGTTATTTGAATGATAATTCTATTTCTTAGCTTGTTATAATTACGTATTTGCAAGTACGGGAAATAGTACTTTAAGACAAATGGGGGAATTTTCTTTTGAATTTAGCGAGATAGTATTCTATATATAGAAATAGGTTATTACAATATGAAGTAATTCTAAAAAGCTATAAATCTTTTAATGTAGTAGAGTAATAGAATGAAGCATTTTAATCAATTAAGCAGCATAAAAATCTATACATTTTCACAATTTTCAAATGCTATAAATTTAGGTTTTCTAAACACCTTTCATTTCAATCAATAAATATAATTATTCACTATTTACTACTGTTGATTGCTATTTTAGAAAAGACAATCCCTTATGCTAATATTGTGGAATGATCCAATCATTATTATTTGTTGCAACATTAAAATGCAGTTACATTTAAAACAATAACAATTAAAAAAGTGCCATGCGTTTGCCTAGAAAATCGTATTCAATATGTAAATAATACATGTTTTTAAAGGGTTTTTTTAAAATCCTGTTCTATCTAATTACCGCGGTTGAGTATATTGTGTACGACATACTGATCTACTATGCCCCACCTTTAAAAAACTGCGACTTTCATCTGGTTTTCCCGCATTTGAATCTGAATGTTCGTTAAATTCGTTCCCTAGCTTTAATTCGTAAATAGAGTATCTTACGCCATTTTGTGGTATTTTGAAAATTGTTGTTGGTCATCAGTGAAAATAGGGTGGGGTTCAACATTGTTCCTCTACTTTAAAGGTTCTTCGCACTAATACTTGACTGATATGAAAAAAAGAATAAATGAAGTGGAAAATGGCTACTGGAGGAGATGTTGTGGTGTGATCGTACTAGACCGAATAAGAACCGAAACCACCAGGAAGAAATAATTAGCGTAGAGGCAACGCTAACAGACACACGCAAACAACTATCTTGGTACGGTCATATGAAAAGAATCGAAGTATGGCGGTTCCCAAGGGAAGCATGCGAGTGGATTCTCCGTAGAAGACCCACAACTAGATGACGTGACGGAGTAAAAAAGGCTATGGAATGAAGAGATTTAAGTGAAGAGCTGTAGAGAAGTCGCAGATAGATAGATAAAAAACGACAAAGTCAGATTTAAAACAACAATTAATTAGTCCATAATTTAGTTGACAATACCATGTGGTTTTTCGTATCGGTTCAAACGGATAAAAAAATTAACCCCGTTTGACTTTCCGTGAAGATTCGCTATTTCAACAAAAACTCTGTGCCACAGTTTCGGGGCGATTTAAAGCAATCAATACGTCTTTTATTCGAAGAAAGTTGTGGTGTAACTTCATTCCTTTGTTCCTTGTTTCAGTGGCGTCAAACGTCATATTAGCTACTGTCACCGTCTCTTCCCCTCTTCCTCCGCCTTGAGGCGTCAATCGAGTGGTCTTGCACTGCTTTAATTCTATCCCAAAATTAAAGTAAACACTATCCATATATACAGTTATTAGTGGAGATTGTCAGCCGTGATTATTTTTTCACAAAGCGCTTTTTTTGTGGAAAATAGAATTAGCCGCATTTTCGAGATATAACGCAATGTTCTGTTGTTACTTGTTTGAAATTTAATAACTAACTGATACTGAATTCGCAGTGTTTTAAATCTTACTGTAAATGCCGTAGTCAGTGACGGCTAGAGCAACGGGTTCGGACTTTTCGAAGCCCCTTTGGTTGTACATAATTTATAGCTAGACCGACTCTAGTCATGGTTTGAACATTATGGCATGTGCCTGTATAAACCTTTTGATTTGATGTATTATGTAGCCGATGTTTAATAATTTATGATTTGTTATTTTTATGAATTTTACTTTCACGTGTCTGTTGTTAAAATTGAACGTGGAGTAAGACAAGGCGGACTAGATCTCCAAAATTATTTACCTCCCTACTTGAATATATGTTCAAAAGATTACATTGGGATCAAACGATCAGCGGAATAATGAATCTATTGCCAACAATAAGAACAAGAAAGTATTTCCAAGAAGGAATATAAATCGAAACTGACACAACTATCAAGATAAAACTATTTTAATACTGATAATGATTCTGGAGAAACAGGAAGATAATAATCTTCAACTCCAGAAGAGCCAGTACAAAACACACTATCAGACATGCAATCATAACTGTTAAATCTGTTGGATTAATAAAAAACCTTGTCAACGCTAAACGGGATAATTCAGAAATAATTGCTTTGAGTATCAAGTAAAAACAACAAAAAACGAAAACAAACATTGCAATCTAAAAAGACTTCGTCTGTGAATTTATATTGGCAGTGGTAAACTATATATTTTATGATATAAAGATTAAATAGTAATTAAAATCAAAGCACTGTTTAGGTGCTTTATTTAATAAAGTTATATTTGTTTATTTTTGTAGCTCTGTTTTCGAAAGGATTTAGTTTTAATTCTATATACAGTGCGATTGCAAAAACACAATTAATTATAATAGACATCGATAGATCATCAAATCATATTCTGATATTTGTTGTAATCATTAATCTTCCCCTTTGATAGATGATATCGTTCCATTAAATATTTTAACATTAAATTGATTTGGATAAAGGTGTTAACTAATTCATTTTAAGTATAATTTATGTAACTTATTTTTATGTAGGCGAATTTGCTATGCTCATCAAGCTAAACTAGGTATAATTTTCATAAAATTATCACCAATTAACGGATATCAGTAGTTGCAACCACAGTCTGCTCTCACATTAATTATAATTATTTTACTCTGATAATTATTTAATATTTTGCAATGTGAGGTAAACATATGTGCATGCTAGGTAAATCTAATTATCTTCGATACCTTACAGAGAGTTATTGGTTTGGAAAGAATAGGAAATTGTGCAGGTTACGTGTTATACAACAGTTAATTTGTTGTTAATGAGAACATATTCTTCCTTGAGGCGGAAACATTCCTTTAATTAAAACCTTGCTAATACTGATATTATTTATAATTTGTAGAACGGCGGATAATACAAAAAAGACATATGTTTAATAGTGGTTTTCCTGCTAAACATCATAGAATTTTTAATCAATTATTTCTATTCTTGTTTTTATATTGTTTCCTGCGACCCAATTCTTTTAAATTAGCAGCACAACAAGTTTTTCAATAGTACACGTCTTTTATTAAATATTTCTTAATTTATAGGTTGTTAATTTGCGTTTTGCTTCCTAAAAGTTAATTAAGTTTCTTACAATGAATCTAATTAATTTACAGGAACAATTCTTCTTGGGGGTGGATTTAGTGTGATATAAATGGCTTTGTATGATGATATACCCAGGACAAATTTGTCTTTAATATAAGCAATTGTAGAATAATTTTTCTTAACTTAACATAAGTAATACATCTTTTTGTTTACTTAAAAATTGTAATTTGGAATCCGCAACTCGAAATAGTAGTCACATCATTCCCAAATATAATTTTACCTTCTTTTCGTGATAATTTGTATTAAACAATGTTATATTGGTTATATTTTTCATTGGATTTGTATTGAAGATTATCGTCTATGGCCCAAAGCAAAAGTCATGCTGCCATGATTAGAAAATAAAAAAATATCTATGCAACTCAGATGATAATGCTTAATTCAAACGCATGAAAGACATTGACACTTTGAATTTTGAGTAGCCCTTTTTAAACTACACAATAACCAATCAATTATTTGTTTTAAGCAATGACAAATAGGGAGCGATATCTATTGATTTATACGAGGTTCGTTCAATTGAAACCCATCTTTGCTTTATAAAAAATTTATTCAACAATTTAATTACAAACAATTACCCTCACAGTTAAGCGGAATGGGACGTTTCATCGCCGCCGGTTCATCGCCGCCGTTTCAGCGCCGCCGGTTCAGCGCCGGTCCCAGTTCATCGCCGGCCGTTTCATCGCCGGCCACTTCATCGCCACCGTACCGTTTTTCGATTTTAAATTTCCAAAACACTTGAACCTAATTTATTATGATTTTATCCATTTCTTGATAATAATAACAAGTTGTTACAGTTTAAGTTTTCAAACATAAGTTAATGTTTAAATTTCGTAATTCTGATGAATGAAATCAAAATACCTAATTAGTTTTAAAATGCAATCAGCAATCTATATTTCAAAATAACAATAAAAACAAAACAAAAGCTCAGTTAAACGATATTTTAATAATGCCAATAAAACAT
>JABXWE010049205.1:0-16694 GCA_014611495.1 Limonius californicus
TCGAATAAAAACACATTTTTGTTTGTAGAAAGCTGTTGATTTCATCGCCTACTAGATAAACACTATAAACCTCAATTTTTTGCATGGCAAACTTTAGGTCTAGTTTTTTTCGAAAATTTTCCCATGTAAGGCCCATATTAATTTATATGGCTGTAAAGGGAATAAAAGGTACTATCTGAATATTAAAAAAAAAGTATACTGTGCTATTTGAAAAAAAAAAGTTGAATATAGCTGTCATTACACTAACGCACTTTTTGTAAATTGCTTTTTCCTATCGTATAGAGAATTTCCTCCCATTTAAGAATATATATACTTTATTTTATGTATTGTTAACAATAACGAAGTTACAAGCCTGGGGAGTGAAGTCTGGGACACCCTGTATAGTATTGTTACCTTAGTTTGGCGATAAAGGCGAAACAACACAAGAAGACTCTTTCTTCCTTTACTTACTTACTTACTGCTGGACGCAGATGAAAATGCGGTAGTTCGGACAACGTCACTGACTAGTGTAACGAGGAACAAAGGAATAAAGTTGCACAATATACCTACAGATTGCGGAATAAGAATTCTACCGGATAAACGGGGAATTGTTTTAAATCACACAGAAACGACAACTAGAACTACAAAGTTTTGGCTTAGGTGGTGAGTCGTAAAGCGTTACGGGTGTTAACGGGGTTTATTTTTCATCCGCTTAATACGAAATGAGAAACCACACGGTATTCTCCACTAAATTATTGATTAATGTATGTCTTCGATCTGACTTCTATCAATTTCAGTTATACGGGCAAACGGCAAAACTTTTATTATAAGGATAGTTACCAACCCCAAAACCCTATCTTGCACTGGTCACAGTAACGTCTGGACGCCTTGAAGAACTAGGCCCGACTTCCTTTGTTTTAAGCAATTCCAAAGGAGCCCGCTGTACGATTTTTAAAAAAGAAAACGCCACATGCATACTCAGGGGTTTGACTCCAAGAAAATACTTCCAACAGACCAGATACACACATTTCAGTAATAAAATGTCGGGATAACGAAAGGTGACATGAAATGCTCTATTTATGAATTAAAATTACTAAAGGAATTTAACGATTCTTTGAATTTGAATTAATATCAGACGAGTAAATTGTGTGGCTAAAAAATTATAAAATATAGATTTAATATACGTTTGTGCGAACACCTCAAGTAATTCAGGACTTTTTCGTCACCACTGTATGTGGATTAATCTGGAGATACTAGAAGTAATTAAAAACAGCATCAAATATGTATATAATATAAAAGTGAATGGTTTCTCTTTAAATATTTTTAAGCAGCTGTTAACAGCCAGTGATTCACATAATTGTCACGGTAATTATTCTCACCAAGTGTGAAATAGTACTGCAACTGCTGTTTTCTAATAGCGAATGCATGAAAACTTATTTTCAATGGGTTTTACAGCAAAAATATAAATTATAACTTTTTATTTGCATATTTTTGAAAATTCTAGATTTTTAGATTATCTCTGGAGGAGATTAATCTTTTGCAGCATAATTACTTCCTCCCTAAAATTTTTATTCATAAGGCTATTAGAATTCAGTTTGTATAATTCGAGAATGATAACTTAATTCCTAATTTAAGACGCTTTGTTATGTTGCAACACATTTATATAATTTATATTATGTATTCTATATTCTTGACTTCATTAAAATTCAGGGGTTAGAATTATATGAGTAAATAGTTTTACGAAAGTGTAGTTTTAGCTCGATTTGCTTTTATGAGGTTCCTTAGTCCGCAATATCAAAATTATGATTCACTTAGTAGACTAATGAATACTTTTATGAAAGACGTTGTGAAGAGCATTTCTTAGAAAATAGAAAGATTTACATATAATTTTAAAAATATGGCACAAGTACTACTTGCAGTGTTGACATTACTAACTTTATGAAAATTGTATCCAAGTTTCATGACGGTATTCTAAATTAATAGCTTTATAAAAATAAAAATTTTCTGGAAATTCTTTAGACTCTGATAAAACTTATCCTGTTACTGGGGAAATGACGATATATTAAACAACTAAATCTTATTAATTTGAGTACGATATTTCTTAATTAAAGAACTTCTGTATTGTTCCCAATTAACGTGCAATTACGTATGAATTCTCTATTATCAAACCGTCCAGTTCCCCATTTTAGCAATTAATAGAGGCAATATTTAGGGGGTCAAAATCTAAACAGTTCATTTCCAGCAAAGACAACACGCGATAACTCATCAGGGAAACAAAGAGGTAGCCCATCAGCAAAGACCCTGGTGAAACTGGGTTTGTATCTGGTTAAAGAGCAATACCGTCACAAGCTAATAAGCTCCCTCGGTATCGGGAAATAAGGGACGATTCGGAAGTAGCGGAATTTATCATTTGCCCTGAACCGGTAACTTGACTGCCAGTCCTGTGTTTAAATCAGAACCGTAATAACCTGCTTGTCACTACCATATGCTCTCTTGTGCAGCGAGGCTTAAAGTTTAACGTCAAAATTCGATGGAAATAGTTTATTAAGATATGAGAAACGGGCTGCCTTGTTCCGTGTTATTGACGGCAGCGCAATTGTTTCCTAATGGACAATACACGAAATGGGATTTGCGGATGTCGGATCTGTAATAAAGCGCAGCTTTGCGAAGGGCGTATTCCGGGATTATTATTTCGAGGTATCATAAAGTCAGTACTGTAATTATACGGGTAGCTAAACGAATTGTGCGCACATTTAAAAGAACAGATTTAATCTAACGGAAAACAGGCTTGGTTTTGTTAAATGTTAGTATACTTTGACGGAAGCAGAAACGAATACTGAGGTTATAACAAAAACCCCTTCTTAGAAGGCTTCACACTTAGTATTATATACGTACACAAATAGATCTCAGAGAGCGCGTACGACTGAGAGAAGCTAATGTGGTCCAAATTAAACCCAAGATATCTACCCTGTAAGTTTTTTTAAACTCAAAGTTTGTTATTAATTTATCAAAGATTTTTGAATATGCGAAATTTTATGAGACGGAAATCATTTAAATTTAAATATGGTCCTTTCAAAATGGGAAAACCTAATAAACTTTTGGAAACAGGAAGTCAGCTGACGCTCTACTGAGTTTACCGCCCTATAGGGTCCAAACACCACAACGAAAAGAAATAAATCTTTCTACGCCCCAGAAAACTTTTATATAGGGTTTGCCAGTCATTAATACAGAAGTCACGATTAAAAAACGGAATTATTTATTACCATTGTTGTTTTTACGTATGACATCAAAGTAATGAATATGTGCAGATTCTAAGGTTGTTCTCATGAAATAATATTACCAATTGTTTTTCAGATGTTGGAGTCCCAAAACATAGAACACGTATATTATAGGTAAGTTAGCAGTGGATCTTACTATATAAGTTTTTCCTACTTCTAAGGGAGTTTCCACAAGTGTACGATAAATTGCGAAGGATAAATATTCAGAATTACGAGTGCAGGCAAGATTATCAGTTCCTTTACTTATATATTCAACTAATATCGTGGCAACAGCGCGATAGCACTCTTTTGAAAGCTAACGATAATAGCATGGCCGCGACTTTTATGAATAATGCAAGCATATGGCTGTTTGCACACTGTGTGCTATAATGATTCATCCAATGGCCAGTGTACACCCGGATAAGTTGAGAAAAGGTTCGATAAGTACAATTTAAATATAAGCCTTAGGATCTCAATTGCATTAATTAACGAGAGTACTTGTGTTTTGAACGAATACGGAGATAAGACAGAGAGCATGGAAGTTAGTTTGCAACTGGGCGCTCTATTAATTTTAAAGGGAGATCCGTCTTCTGTGTATGGCTACAATTACAGCATATTCACAGTTATAGCCACAAGAAACCCTTTATCGGACTTCTATACGTATTAAACTGGTATTTTGGCCAATCATAATATTTTACGGTATGATGTGAACAGTTATATACAGGATGATTCGAAAGGTGCGGTCCAAAGTTAAGGGTGTGATGTGGTATGCTACACTAACCAATAAATGTTAATAAATCCATTTCTTATTTCCAACCGTTATCTAGTTACAGAGGATTTCTTTGTTTTTTTCATTGTTTTCTTAAATCAAGTCATAATAGGAAATAAGTCAAACAAATGCTAATTTGTTGTGGCAGAAGGTTTTTCAAGTTTGAAGTACTGTTGTTTTCTAAGTGTGGTAGTGATGGAGAAGCCTTTTTCTGCATGTGAATATGCAAAAATGCGTTTTGTATATGGCTATTGCAGCGAAATGCTCGTGCAGCTGTGGTAGAATATCGGAAAAGATAGGACTATCGAACATTTGAACGGTGGCACTGACTGGGCAATACCTAATTGCTAGCAATTCTTTTAGTACTCGTCGATGCGTTTTATTGGACTGCGTCAGTAATGTCAGCTTTATTGTCCACGTTATTCCTTCTAACATGATGAGGTGGTCTAACCATACCTGTTTTAGACAAATTTCGGTGCAACCGTTCAAATGTTCGGTGGACAGGCTGTCGTCGGTGAGGATACTTTCTCTGATATTCTACCACATGTGACGGTTTAAAATCGCCGAACACTATATGTGGGCCTGGACGTCCCCAGGTGTAGCAGCGGCTAGCTGACCAGTGGAGAAGGTCGTGGGTCCTCGAAGAGGGATGTGCGTGGCGCCAGGTAGTCCACGCTACTACTAGGCAGATAACAAAATCCCAACGAGACAGACCACCAAATTCTCGTTGTGTCCAGACTGTTCTCTTAATAAGAATAAAACACATAAATAGGCATCGGTAATTATATATCATATATTCAAGATAAACCCACCCGAATTCGGTACCAAATTACCCCATACAACACAGCATAAATAACAATGTTAATATAATCTTAAATGATGATATCGGCAAAAGCATTAAAAGTGAACTGGGACATATAAAATATTATAAGCTAACAACAAAGGCGAATGCTACCAGTATATATAGCTTCTAATATCAACAAACATAAACAAAACTCCACAAATTACATATATCACAATCTTGGTAAGCTACCTGTAGTAGCAGCTTCTCACCATTAACCAAATTCCAAGTAGATTGAGAAGGAGTCACTTACTCCGACCTTCCGGGTGCTTCCTTCGAGGATGACGGCCACCCTCCACCAGGTCGCTCTCCGCTGCATGCAGAAACGCAGTCAGGCGCGTCAGTTAGAAGAGGGGATCCGCTCCGACAAAGCTGCGCGATCCAACGGAAAATTTTCTGCCCGGAACGGCCGACAGATGTAAACTGACGTCAGTGATACCATTCACTTCAGAATTTGGAAATTGATAACGAGATAGCAGTGGTAGCTCTGACTTCGAACCTTTCGACGTACGCGGCTACTGTAGTAACGTAATCCCCAATGTAAAGCCTCCACAACGAAGAATATGACGCCTCAGGGCTTCGAGATTACACAATCTAACTCACTAAAAAAAACCCGACTCCACGAGCCACGAGTTTCTTAACACTAGCAGCCCCAAAACGGCACTCACAGACTCCGCATTCGTTATATCAGGCCAGAATGCCGCCATTCTAAATCACTACGAATGTGAAATTAGAGGACACGTGAACGGGAAATTTAATTTAACAGTTACGAGCGGCGTACGACACTCTTTCGAAGCAGCTCGACCAAGACTCTCTTACTCAAAATGATTTTCACCCCCCTTATTTCCACGATGCGCGAAATAGCGTAACACACAGCTGCACGAGCATTTCCGCTGCAATAGCCATATACAAAATGCATTTGCAGAAAAAAGGTCCATCATTACCATACTTAGAAAACAACAATAATTCAAGCTTGAAACACCTTCTGTCATAACAAATTAGTATTTGTATTACTCCTTTCTTATTATGCCTTGATTTAACAGAACAATGGTAAAAACAAAGAAATCCTCTGTAACTAGATATCGGTTGGAAATAAGACATGGGTTTATTAAAATTTTTAGCTTCGTGTAGCATCCGCATCATACCCTTAAGTTTGGACAACACCTTTTGAATCACCGTGTATGTGCGATAGGGTTTATTATCATTAAACCATGAAATATCAAAGGTGGGCAATGGTTTCCCCTCTGTCAATTCATTTCTGTCTATCTAGGGTAGTATTTCACCAGTTTTCCCCTATGAACTCTGCCATCTCATCTGACCATTTTGAGCCTGGTCGACCTTTCTTCTAATGTCATCCGTTGGATCCACTTTGACACTATTTTGGTTTATCTATTATCTTCTAGTCTTCCGAGATAACCTGCCCACTTCCATTTTAATGATCTACACCTTGTTCCTATTTCCTCTGTTCTTATTTTCTTGTGAGTGTCCTTCAAGCCAATTTTGTCAGTCAGTTTGTTTCCCAAGACTGATCTCTCCATATTTGTTGGCATTTTAATTTTACCAGTATATTGAAACATAATAAACACAAGTCAACTTATAAGTAAGGCTACCTATATAAATACATTTCAATAGCTGTTTAGGAGTTTCTTTTTCTTCAGTCGGTATTTGGTTACGTGATCTTCAGATTTTTTTTTGTTTTTGCTATATGCCCATGTAAGTGACAATTAGAATTTTACATTTGTTTAAAATTTGTCTTTTCAGTGATAGCGCTAGGTCTCATTTGAAAATACTTTTATGGGACCAGTATTTTTTCCAAGCAATCTATGTATTTCCTTGTCCAATTTGTTCTTAAAGGAAGTTCTCTGACATAAGTAAATTATGTCCTCTTTGTGCTTCAGCTCTGAATATTTAATTTTTATATTTTCAGCGATTTTGTTACTTAGAAGGTTATCCACTCGTAGTTTATGGTTAGACTAGCTTCTTACTTTCCTGACTTAGCTCAAATAGCATTTTCTTTAACACTCTTTTCCTTTCTACGGATAACACCACGTCACCGGCAAATCTAATGTTATTTAAACGATTCCTATCAATTTGAATTTCTTCTTTTTCTCATTTTAGTTTCAGAGAAACTTGTAAAACCACGATAAATAATAGTGGAGAGAGCGCATCGCTTTGCTTGACGTCTTGTTGTAACTGGAAACTTCTACGTAATCATAGGCCTTGTTAAAGTTTACAAGCGCCGTATGAATTGGTTTGCCATATTTTTTGAAGTTTTCCACAGTCTGATATAGAATCTGTACATTGCTAGTGTTGAGTATCCTTTACTGAATCCGGCTTCTTATAGTTCTTGGTTTTCTTCCAGTATGCCTTTAATTCATGTCTTTATTTTGCAGCAAACAGTTTATATGTTTGAAGCAGACTTATGGGTCTCCAGACATTTATTTGATTTTTTTAGCTTTTTTTTACAGGAAAATGATTTTTTCAAATTTAATGATGTTAAATTGTTCTTGCAGCATTTGGACTACTTCTGGCATTGCTTGTTTTGGTTGTTCATTGGATGTTCCATCATTACGTAGAGATTGTCTCTTTTGCTTATTTGCTTATAACCTTTTCGGTGACCCGAACTCGCTTCTGTAACTTTACCTCCAATTTATTGCCAAATAATGAAAGACAACATCATCCAAGTATGTGATCTATGGTAGCCAAACATTAGGTAAGAAATTCACATACTTTTTACATAGCTTCTGTTAGTTTGATACGTAGTGTCACACATTGTACAGGAGGTTGATAAAGACATTTTTGGTAAAGTATTAACTAAACCGCTAGTTGCGTGATTACTTAGAATGTTTAAAATCGCTAACTTATTGCAGCTTTAATTAAGTTTTCCAGATGAAATTGACACATACTGGGATGAAAGATTCTTCTTCTTCTACTTATTCAGGACGTCAGTTACGAAGGTCGATTTGAGATTCAAAGCGGCCATAAAGATGATAGCTTATTTGATAGTAGAAGTGTCACTGTAATGGATTAATTGACATATTGGGCCGGCTTCTGTATAAATTCTAGGCATTAGCGTCAGCAGTATGTATGAGGGTTGCTCGCAAACGACCGCTCATCTATGCGTTCTCATTTTCGAAAATTTCAGCGGAAGAAACCAGGACAATAGCATTATACCAGGTTAAGCGTAAAATTTGATTTTCGATAATCCATCACGGGGACGGAAATATTTCGACACCTTTTAATATATTTTGTTATCCTTATAGGTTCACGCAGTGTTGTTATTATTAGCGTGCCCACGGAGAAGATTCATCGCGCCTACAATCTACATTATATTTAAAATACGTTTTCTCGGCATTGGACCCGTTTTCAGTTACAAATACGTACGACTTAAGCGGAAAATGAATCGCATCTTTAGAGTTAAGGGGTGCTCCAATGTAGCCGTGCATGTTATGAATACGGATTGGCCATTATCGATAAGCATTAGGAGATGCGGAACTAACGGCAAATAGCCATTTATTCACCGGTATTACCTTGTAATGGCTTCGCTGATATCTACATCCCTCGTTTTTGTTTTTATTATTCGAATATTTCAGCCTTAACTTGTTCGATTCGCTCTCGCACGATTTAAGGAAATTTTAATGTTAGCCACGATTTCCTTCCCCACTTATTTTCCGCTGATAAAATAATCGTCATAAATTAGGAAACACTGACGTAAACCACGTATTTAAATGGCTTCAAAAATGCTGTCTATAAGTAAAATGAGCAATTTAACTATGTCATAATCCTCTCCAACATGATTATCTAAATTGCCTATATTTACAGAATCCATTGCTTCAAATTTAATCACGAACACCTTTGTAAATTAGTTGCTGAAGTTCGACAGTTGCTTAATGAGCAAATGAAACCACAGTTGGTATGACTAGATCGTTAAAACTACTACTAATACCACTGGTTCATTTACTTAGTAAACCTACATAAAACAGCTAACTAAATTCAACTGATTACTTGATGTGGCTGTGATCAGTAGCCTCGATTTCTTACAACTTCAATACTTTCCCATACGCAAAAGTTTTGAGGTTAGCTTATAGGTGATTGTAAACGTAGGAACATTGATTTTGTGAAAACCTTCCTGAGATGAATTCATAACTGTATTTGCATCTGTAAAAACATCACATAAAAAGGATCTAATTTCCCGAGAAATTGAAAAGGATTCACCAGATTTGAATTAATTAAACCATTAACTGTAAGATTTCAATAAACTTGATAATATATCTGTCTTGGCAATAAAAAACTTACAGTGAATTAACAAAAAATACTCTCAGAAAACCTCACAGAAGGAAACTACAAAAGTAAATCATGTCAGGATAACGTGAACGTATGTTTCAATTTTTTATAGAAGGAAGAACATTTCCGGGAATGCTGCTGCCCTAACGGTGAACATTTTCGTGGGGTGCCTTGTTCTGCCAGCTTCCTGGTTTTGCATGGCGTTGATTTATTCTGTTAAAGTCGGCGATACATCAATAACCTCACTATTGCAAGCACTCAATGTTAAAACCCTCCATCCTCGTCCTTCCGTAACCCTGTAACCGCGATGTCGCACTTGATTAGAGGCGCCTGAGCTCTCCTGATTAGGCAACGTTACAATTTAACATGTGTTATCCTTCGTCATCCTTGCTCTAAACCAATTACGAAATGCTAAATTAGTGTATAGACAACAAGCTGACACAAATTAGAATGCGTGAGCCCATCCAGCTTATCTGAATTTAATATTAGAAACCTATTCCGTCGTAACAAGTTTCTGGCACCTATTTTCAGGTGGACGTTATTATTTAGCTTTCTCTGCGTTGTCGCCCTTTTGTTACCAGAATTTGTGCTAAATTAGAGAACAAAGTTGTAGGGAATACACGTCAGAAACATTCTCCCTAAGTAAAAGGAACACGACCATCAACTGAGCCTACGTTTCGGAAACTTACATACTAGCAGCAGAATAAAGTACTTTGTGAAACAGGGAAATCTGACAGCATATTCGCAAAGATAAATTTGTAATTAAGTGGAAAGAACGTAACATTGCAGGTTACAACATAATTCTCAGAGTTCCCTCGATCCTAAATCGTTTTAGTAGAATTCTCAAACCCCCTTTTAAGTAAAGGCCTTGCGAATATGGATGTTTGCCAGAGGAACCTTAAAGAGTTCATCTATTTTTTAAGAAGCACTGAAACTTTGCGTTTTGCGCCGACCTTAGGCGCTCAAGGAAACGGAGATGAGAAAGGGAACTAAAGTGATTTCGTGTACTTCAGGTATCTAGATAAAATAGTAGTGCTGAGCTTGAAATTCCGAGTTTAACTTGTAACAATAGACCGTGCTATTCAATTATTTGCAGAATGTTAATGTGACTTTTGTTTGTCCTACAGAATTTTAAATAAGTGGGCGTAGAATATTATTTCATAAGCTGAGAATACATTCAACAACGGTTATTACTGGAGGGTGTTAAGAATACATTAGGGAATTCACATCCTGAGATAAGAAGCGAAGGCAGCGGGAGATGATAATATTGATTGACCGGGTCTTCCGTGACCGAAGATTGTAGGGCATTTAAAGCAACCATCAATGTAAGAGATAGGGCTGATAGTTTTCTTTAACACAATGTTTTGGATATTTTGGGATTATTGCAATTTGGCATAGTTGCTATCGACAATTATTTGAGTTACTTCTTTCCGTAACACCAATAAAACATAACACATAGTAGCAATTTGTAAGACTCAGCATCACTACTTATGTCTTATCCTAAAGTTAAAAAAGAAGTAAAATTTTTATAGAGCTTCGAAGAATTCGGAGTCCACATGTTTTCCTAATTTTAAACTTCAGGAGTGGATTTATTCTAGCGATTTAACACAGCTGCTGCTAACCACACCATCTTCTCAAAGCAATGTTCCTATAGTTAAGAAGCTGCTTTAAGTGTGAAATTAACACAGTCAGTGTACACTACCACCAATTTATAAACCGATTTAGTTCGCTTCATTCCGTATTCGTAAGTCAATTTACTTTCAAAATAAAGCTATTCATCAGGCAAGTTGATAGATTAGTAAAGTAAAATTAGAAAATGTTGTTTTATCTTGAAATGGTATCTCCGTTTATGTAATTCTGCATTAGGGGTTTATTTGTTCACGGTTACACACCGAAACGGGATTTCAATTTTAATATGAAAGGTATTTCCGATGCTGAGATATAAACTTATTGTAAAGGGTCAGAAGTAGCAGAATATAAAGACCTGTTGTGTAATAAATGGAGTTTGTTAGCCCAATGTAAATGGTTAATTTATAATAATTTAGTTTTAAATTTCAATTTATTTCATATACAGTTTTAAGAGAAGAATGAATCAACCCACTGGGATATCTGACAAGGTTTGATGGGTCGACGTGCCAACCTATTAAGATACAAAATTGTTTAATGTTTAACCAGAACGTACGTTTAGTTTTCAATGTTTTATTACAAAAGATTTTCTTATTTTAGCATTTTAAAATCTATGCGTACATATGAATATGTTACCATCAAGGGGGCATTTTTCATTTGATCTGCCTCTGCTTAAGATGTCTGTCCTGATATGTATAGAAATATGCTAACCCTTGCGTATAACACTTTCACTGTGGTGATCGACCGACCAGCTCGTAATTGCTAGCTTGTTTGAATTTTGGCCGATATAATCAGCGATTTGAAAAGCCATAGTTGTGTGATCAAAGGAAGCGGACGGTGGTAATCGTTTAGTCTTTAGCGATGAATGTTCGCCCTAAGGTAACACCTATGTAGTAAAGGCGACTGTGTCTACTGTACATTTTGTGCATTCAGTGTGGAAGTTTGCAACATCCGGAATTGAAAAGTTGTTTATGGTCACCGTCGTTTACGCGGTATTGGAAAAAGTCTATTATACTACGTGACCCTTCTATCGCTTATATTTTTGTAAGCCAAAATCAGTATTTGACACTCATTATTAAATGGTTTACATAGGTAACTATATTTGATTCTATTGATACAGTACACGTTACCTTTTTCAACAGGCAGTAGTAGTACATGGTAGCAAAGCCTCAGTAAAGTAGTTTCACATTAAGCCCATATTAATTGTGAAAATGTAAAACATAAAGGAATCAACAAATATGATGGATGCTTAGCAGTATGGGGTCTAATGGCCATCACACTAGATATTCTAGGACAACAACTTTTAGTGATTCGTCGTTTGCAGCTTTTCTAAAAAAAATAGTGTATTTAAACTTTCTTATTCTAATCCAGTCGCTTGTTATAGGCTTCTTTCTTACTTTGTCGCTTAGAAGATGTAACGATCTCCTCTCCTAATACATCGAGAAAGGGTAACATACGTTTGTTTTCTAATTCATACGCGAATTTTATTGACCGAATTTGGAATTTAGTTGGTTAACGAAATCATCGATGTTGTTTGTAGTAGTATGGAAAACGACAAAAATATCAACCACATACCTGATCCAATCCAGGGGAAGTATTACGCATTATTTTTAACTGCATTTCGAAATTACTAAAAAAGGTTTGCAACCAATGGAGGCTATTACCCACTGCAATACCGTCATGCTGTTCTATTTGAAAGCAGTTTTGGTCATACAGAGAGTAGTTAGCCTAACGTATTCATTAATTTCCCCAGGGTCTAAATTGTATGCTGTGAGAAATTCCTGCAGGTATGTCATGGTTTGTGTAATCGGAACACAAGGAAACAGGTCACTTACATCGAAAGAAACTGGAATTCGCCTTCAAGTAGCTCCAGCTTTTTAATTTTGTTGATGAATTCCAATGAATTTTCTGCGGAAAAACTGAATTGTTAAGTAGGCAAATTTCTAAATTCTTTAGTTAATCATTTCGAAAGTAAATAAATAAGTCGGTGAGTTATAACCCGGGTATGTACGTAAGAGTTGAAATTCTCTTTCTGAAAAACTTTTTAATGCGAGCGGATGTCTTCCGTTTCAACCAAAAACACCTTTAAAACCTATTCTTCAACACGAAAGATTCTGTCCCCAGAACAGAAATCAGATATTTACCAAATTATTTCCTCAACATGCCCCAGTCATTACATGGCACAAACAAAAAGAAATTTTCCACACGTTTCATAGAACATCGACCACATTTCAGGTTTAATACACCTGAAAAATCAAAAAGCTTTGAAAACAGTCTGCAAACAGGTCCAACTAGATGCTTGGTATGGTAAATGTAATATAAAACATGACGTAAATATTTTAAATACAGATTCTGGGTTGATTCCAAATTCATATCTGCTCTACTCACTAAACCGCGCCCACCCATCGAACCTGTAAATTCAAGTTCACCTGCATCGATCGAGCTCAGCGGTAGAGCGTTTACCTTTCATTCGGGAAGTTTTGGGTTCGAACCCCCCAAGCCGTCTGTCCTGACTAAGGTTTCTTGTAGTTTTCCTGGGCCATACAGGTAAATTCTGGGACAGTATGATCCACGAAATACCATTAACCAAATTTCCCTGGTGTTTTCTATCTTTACATTCCTGTGACTGGCTGAAAGGGGGCTGATAGTTCCAAAGGGAACCCAACTGACCCCAATAGCGGCCAGCCCCTTCTGGGGAATGAACTTGCGTTGATTTTTCTTCCTTCCAGCACGTCGTGATTTCTAATCGCTTGCGCTTTAGTTGGCGTCGTAGCTTTGCTCCAGCGGGCACAGAACTGAAGATGACCGCTTAGCCGTCGAAATACTCCGTTTTTATGAGAATTAACGGGTTTTTCATCTTGATTTTACCATTGTTCTCATAGCTCTCATCAGATGGTTTGAAAATTCAGTGTTTGGAAATCATAGGATAGTTTATAGAAGTAAATACTTCATCACTACAAGATTGTATTTAAAAAGACCATTGCCAAATTGGGTTACAAGTTAAAGTTAAAGTTAAAGTTTTATGGGGAATACATATTAAACAAATTCACGCCCAGTTTTAAAAATTAAGGGTCGTAATGTGAGCCCTATGCAGTGGGAAAGCCAAACCATAAACAAATATTCGAACTATTTTTTAAATTTCAAAAATGTTTTCATCTTGTTAGGTCCCCTATTAGCTGTCGACGCAATTTGTAAAAAAATGCGTATCTTTAGGGTTCCTCATATATTAACACACAAAATTTTATTTCGAAGGCAAACCTTTTACGCAAATCATATCAATCGTACTATATTAAAATACACCATGTATCGTAGCACCAGTTCTTACATTTTTGTAAGTTAATATTGAGGTATTAAAATATATCAAGCATTTAAAATTCTGCCACTGCAATGCTTGTCCACAATATGTATTTGCAAATTGGTTAATCAAAGCTTTTGTAAACATGTGATGCTATAATTGAAACTTTTCAGATTTCTAATTAATTATTGATACTGCTTTTTCCATACCCATCCATATGTCCTTCAATTCTTCATTTATTGTTAGATATTGCACACTCAAATATTTCATTTCAGTCACATACTCTATCTTTCCTCCGCCAGTAATTACATCTGATTCGTCTGTTAGCCTTCTGCTGCTGATGATACTAGCCTCCGTTCTGGACGTGTTCAGTTTTATTTCATTATTTTTGAACCTTCACGATAATTTCTGTAAGATATTATTTGTCTATGCACCGTCCCTGTTACATGGCATCAGCGGTGGTTCTAATGTCCTTCAAGTACGTCCAGTTTAACTGCTCCAACTCGTGATGCCTGTACGTTACATATATCCAATTAGCACTAGTTAGACCGGGACTTTAATTAACAACGCCCTTGGTAAAACGGTATTTCGTTGTCTGTTGCATCGAATTATGTTTCTTAGGAATTCTTTATCAGAAAACTATTACGCTATTAGCTAATCAAATACGAATGATTATTTTGAAGTTATATTGAAGCCACTATTTATTATATTATATATTATATTAATCGAATTGAATTTACAGTACTTGATATTTGAAATTGTGATAAGCAAATAATTACTAAATAGCTACATCATAGGTATTTCGCTTATTTTTCTCAACAGCAATTGATGACAAATAAAATCTACTGCGAGTGGTTTGAGTACCGCGTATTGTAACTAAATAAGGAAAGGAAGTCAAAATGATTCTTTGGGCAACTACAACTGCAACAACCTAAAAAATGTTTGTCCTCATCCACGGAAACTAAACCAATAATGAATAACAGAATACTAAATTTGTTAATATATAAATGTGAAATAAATTGGGATAATGACGCAAAGTTATTAATTTTGCTTTAGGTTATTTGAATAATATGAAATTTAAAATGCTGACGTACATTTAAAGCGATAATTAATATTAATAGTAAAATGCTAAACTCACAATAATGCATATGGAAATGAAGAAGATCAATAACCTGCAATGATTTACATGTATCACATATATAAAAATTTTTCGATCATAAGTTTTAATCCCATTAACCAGTCGCAAAGTATTACTACAGGGTAATTCACATTAAATCATCAGGGTCGAAATTAAAAAAATATACCGGCTCCCTGATTTTTTTTAATATAAGTGAATATAAACTACTCAAAAATGAATAGAGATATTGTAATATAAAGCATATAAGTTTGTATATTTTGGCAGCTAATGGTCGTCTACTATTGATAATTAGAACAAGCGGCAATGTTTAATGATAAAATACAAAAACTCAATCGAATCCAGTTGCAATTGTTTAACCGTATTAGTGTCAGGTGGAGTTTATATTTTTGATTAAATAATCTTTCTTGTCTTCTTAGGATCTGTTTTGCTCATTGTTTTTTATTCGTGTATTACATTTTTGTTGTTAATTATAAACAAAAATGCAGGGAAATCATTTAACAATAGACCAGCGAAATTTAGCCGTTGTATGCACTAAAGAGGAGATAGCCAGGTCGACATTGCTGATATGTCAGGAACCACGCAGAGTGTAATTTCACGTGCCCTTTCGTGCCTTAGAGAAACAGGTACGACTGCAAGAAGACCTCGAAGGGGATCTTTTCGCATTATAACACCTCGTGAGAATCGACTTCTGGTAATTATTCCAAGGATGCACCTCTTCTCAACTGTTCGACAACTACAGGAAGTGCTCCAGAATGCCACAGGAAATCGAGTCTCCGACCAAATTGTGAGAAATCGATTGTTTGAGGTAGGACTTACCTCATACCGCCCCCTGAGATGTCCTCGGACTTCGGGTGGAATGATCAAGACGTAAGCTTCAAGAAGCGACACCGTGCGATGATATACTGTTTTCGGAGTCTAAATATTGTCTCAGAAATTATACCCGGCGTCCAAGAGTATATTGTAGTGCCGGACATCGTACCTTATCTCAGTATACCCAAGCAGTCGTTGCCTTTGTTGGTGGTGGTGGTCTTATGGTATGGGATGGAATTTCCTTAGGGTGGCGTACTCACCTCCATATCTTTAATGGTACACTCACGGGTCAACGTTATGCCCAAAAGATCATTATGGACCATCTTCTGAACCGTCGCAACGCTGTTGGGCGGGAATATTTTTTTTCTTGGTGACAACGCAAGACCGCATCGCAAGATCGTGCTCGGGTTTTTTAGGAATGGTTCGAGATGAGGAAATTAACCATCTAGCTTTTTCTCCGCTATCTCCAGACCTCAAACCCATCGAGCATGCATGGGACCTTTCAGACATAGCTGGATCATCATAATCCACGGCCTACTATAGCGCAACAGCTGAGGTATGTATTGCCGGCACTGTGGCATCAAATTCCAAAAGAACGTATTAATAATTGCATTGAGAGTATGCCAGCACGGTGAAGAGCAGTTATTACTGCCAGAGGAGGTGCCACGTGATATTAGAATTTAATAAATTTAAGT
>JABXWE010049208.1:0-11422 GCA_014611495.1 Limonius californicus
AATTATACTCGCCATGCACCCCAGAAAAGATACAAGATTTATATAGCCAAGGATACAAAATAATAGAAGCTGTTAATATTCTGCAGGGAAAGACAAGAAACCTGTTCCGCTATTCTCGTTAAATTTCAGAAAATACGAATACATTAAAACAATGTACGAGATAAAAGGGATATTAGGAATGAAGATTGAAATAGAATATCTAAGAAAATCAAACTAGTGCCCCAATGTAAGAAAATCAAACTTATGGATGCACCTAAAGATTCTGCAACAGATAATAATGATACCTGAAATGTGCTGGAAAACACCACACACAGCAATGCAAAATGAATGAAAACAGCAAACCAAAATGTGCCAACTGTGGCGAAGCCCACCCACCCAACTACAGAGGATGCACATTAGCCAAATGGATGCAAAAGATAACAAACGAAGCAGCCAAAACTAACCAAAACAACGAAAAAGAGAGGAAGACATAAAATTAAACACTGTGTATATGGGACCCAAAAGCATTCCCAGCACTACCAAGGACTAGAAAAAAAGGAAAGTTCACAGAAAACAGGAGTTTCGACAATCCAGCTTCTACAAAGCCTAATAAACTCATTAATGTCCATAGACCTCATAATGAGATAAGGTAGATATGTTATTGAAAGGATTTTGTATTACATTTTAATGCGATCCCAAATATTGGGGTTTCTCAATTTTAAATTTTAAATAATACTAATTATCACTTTATAATAATATTTAATTTCGGCGTTGCCGGGAAATGCTTAGTTCCTTAATTATGAAGTGTTATATTTTATTTATTCATGGTGTTTTTGCTTAAAGAATTTTTCCTACAGTCCTTTAAATTTTTCTAATTTTGATTATTTCTCTTACTAGTCTGAAGATGAACTCAAGTGGGTTCGAAAACGTTAACACCATTTTATACCTTTAACAACATTAAATCTATTTTGTGGGATTTGACTCTGGTTTTATGCAACGACATATACAAAGTCTAATGTCAAAATTTGAACAACAGTATTGCGCAGCAACAAAAATGCTAAAGTCAATCTCTGAGAGATTACTCAAACTTGAAGCAAATGGTAGTAAAGCTCTGCTTAAAGGAAACAGTAATGTTCACAGAAGACATTAGAGTAGCTTTTCGGAATGCTAACGGTATTTAGCAACATCAAAACGAACTACAAGTATTTCTGGATATTCTAAAAATCGATATATGCCTCATATCAGAGACGCATCTTATAAAACAAAATTACATATAATTTAAAGGATATAAAATCTACCGCACTATACATCCACAAAACATTGCTAGAGGAGGAAGTCCGGTAATAATGAAAGAAAATATAACGCACTACGAAGAAATCCAATATAAGGAGGACAAAAGATTACAGTTGCGGCAATTTACTACCCAGCAAGTCAAAATTGGAAAAAATACTATTTAAGCTTGTTACAAAGCTTGGAAGAACGATTTATCGTTGGAGGAGACTTCAAAATATAGCTAAGTATCTTGGAATAAACTTGGATGCCAAATACGCTGGAAAGAGCAGATAGAGAAGAAAGGAGAAGAACTAAATATAAAATACAGAAAAATGTATTGGCTGCTTGAAAGAAACTCACAACTTTCAACATAGCGTAACAAGTTACTTCTGTACAACTAAGATTTAAAACCAGTATGGAAATACTTTTGTCAACTTTGAGGCTGCGCCAGCAAACCTAACAGCAAGCGAATTCAACATTTCCAGAATAAAGTGCTGACGAACAGCGTTGATGCACCCTAGCACGCTAGAAACAGTGACAGCCACAGGACTCTAGAGATAAAAACCTAGACAGAAATTTCATCAAAATTCCGTTCCATCCTTTAACCAAGGACCTTGATAAAATATGCAAACAAATCAATTCCAAGATTGTATTTTTTTCAAATAGCAATATTCGGAACTCCTTGGGAAACCCTAATGACAAAGTGAAAACTTTGGAAAGGTCGGGGATTTACGAAATTAACTGTTCTTACTGTAATGGAAAATATATTGGGCAAACTAAACGTAATATTGAGATTATGTTTAAAGAACATGTAATTCAAAAATCATAGGTTTGATAAATCACATGTTGCCCAACATATTTACGAGACAGGACACGGTATAAAATTAGAAAATCTACAATATTGTTAAGGAAGTATCTTCAACAAAAGAATTGAATTAGAATTGAATTGCTATTGGAACATTCATATTTTCAAAAATAGGGGAGATCTGTTAAATTCAGATAATGGGCTAATTCCTAACTCAGATTTAATTCATTTGTTGAAAATAATTCCCTAATCGGTTATGCGTAACGAACCCCAACGGGGATTTAGTATTTAAGCCTTTGTTACATTATTAGCATTGGACTTGAATTGTTGGCTTGGTGAAGAACTTATCTCCAGAGATATTCCTCAGCCAAGTTACTTCGGTTAGTTCAAGTTCCTACTGAAGATGGCAGCTTAGTTACCGAAATACGTATTTAGGTGTTCTAAATATCGTGGTGGTAGTGGGTTTTCCAAGTTTATATACTTAAACCACCGTCTCCAATCAATCCTATTTATGGACAATAGTGGAATTAAAAATGAAATAATTGAATTAAAATAGTTTTCAACCACAAATGTAATATAGTGTATTTGTATATTTCAAGGTCATTAAGGTTTTTTTTATTTAAAGGTGACCTGAAGTATATGTAAGGAGAACATCATTAGACAATTAAAGAAATGCATTTCCTAAAACAAAATAGTTTCAATACAAATATTCAAGTTGATCGATCGTCTATGTTCAACTTATATAACTGACATTTTATTTCAAACTTGGAACATTCATTGCAGAAACAATGAAAATATATTAGTAATAAGTAGTAGCTAATGTTAATTAGTTAGGAAATCACAATTCCTTAACATTAATATTTTTTTATTATAGTTCTCTGTGTTCGGATGGTATCCAATAAAAAAATACTACATACTGCAAAACAAATACATAATACTTTTTGGGGTCTAGATTTCCAACGCATTTTCATTTCACACTCATTTTTCCCTACCCTTCCACAACCAGCATGAAATATATCTTACATTTTAAAAATATTTCATAAACACCTTGAAAATGAGGTTATATTAAACGTATATAAAAATAAACTAAGGTTTTTCTCCTGTCCATCTTAATAAATAAATTATTAGATGTGGAGGCTTCGACTCCAAAATTTGTATCCATATTCAGGCGTAAAAAATTTACAAATCAATGAGTACGTTGCGGCATATTTATAACAATATGCCTTAAAGAGAAAACATATAATGTAATTACTTATTAGAGCTGGTGAGACAAAGAAGATATTTATGTGTAGACAAAGTTATTTCGTCTTTTACTTTTTCTTAACGGATGGGTTTCCCACTGACATTTATATAACGAAATATGGCATGCTTGACAGTAGGTAAACGAAAACGGCTAAAATCTGTTACTCCGAAAAACAAACAGTTGTGCAACAAATCAAGAAAGATTCCTTGCGAAAGAAAGACAGTTATAAGAGCGATTCTGTGGAAAACCACGCAGCACTTTAGCGCGCTGTAGGACGCCTCGAATTTATTTATTTGGAATCCTGGAATAAAAGGGGACAGAACTATTTTTCGTCATTGCGTAGCGATCAACCAGGACTTCTTGGCAATGTTGGAGGCGAAGAAGAGCGATGACAAGTATCTGAGAGTTCAATCTAAGGAGCCTTCGATTGTGTGAGGAAGGAAATAGTCCCACTGGGTGATAAATTAAGGCTCCTTGCATTGTTTCGCATCCTGGGGAGCCTGACAAGGATATACGCGTCTACTATTGGTCGGGACGTCCTGTAAAGGATTCGAAGAGGAAACGCGCTATCAATTGAAATCGGCTGACAATGGAATTTTTCGTAATTAACGAGAATTTTGCTGCTATTTAGAGCTAAAAGGCGCTTTGTTGGAGACGAACACAAAAGGACTTTTGCTGTAAACATAATGAACAAAAAGTATAATAGGATAATGTTTTTCTTACCGAAACCCTACAAAAGTTTGCATAATTTATGAAACTGTTTCCTCGAAAAACAAAGCGAAAAAGTGACAGTGGCATTGAAATACATATGCCTTACTTTCAAAATTAACAATTTATAAAGTTAGTAAAGATTATGCGATCATGTTAGACCTATTCACATGCCATAAGTTAAGCAACGCTAATATGCATTATCTACGTTGTTTCCTTGGTAAGTAATAATTACTGTCATGCATTGTTTTCATTCAAGATATTACATGTTTTCTGACGTATCAGCATGTAATCATAACGTTAAAATTTTCATAGCACTACTTTAACACTCTTTAGAGTTCCATAGCGTTCTTTACTGTTCAAGGATTTCTTTGTTGGTTGGAAAGGAATTTTTGGATGTAGACAGGATTCTTATAGATTTGCATGCTGACTCAATTTCATGATCCTGTAACTAACGTATATGAATTTGAAAATACATATACGTAGTACACACTGTAACGGTTGTGATATATTTTTACATATTTACATATCTTCGGCATTTTAGGTGTATCAAGGATTACACTTGATTACAATAAGCTACAGGAAATTTTCAAAGGAATACTTTTAAAGACAGGTATTTGTCTTTAAGCGTATCCACTACATTTCTAATCCTTAAGGATGTCTTTAAGTGTACTTCCACATTTTATAGTACATAACGACGTCTTTTACACTTCTCCATGGAAATTCCTATTCTTAATGTATTGGTCACTGTATATGAAATGTATATATGTAAGAAAAATAACATTCCCGCAAAGCCTTTTTACTGTTAACACTTCATATATTCTGTCCTGCTTATTCGATATTTCATGTTATTGCCTTCCACATTATTGAACAGATAGTGTTTACAATTACAACAAATTTTAATATTTCCCACCTAACCAAAGATATTTAAAATTTTTAGATGTTATACGCTTTTCTTTTTATTTTGACATATTGAAATGTTTTACTTTAGGTTACATTTCAATATGTAACACATACAACGTTAGGCAGTAAGTTTAGCATTTCGAGTTTCGTTTATTATTTTGATTCATTTATGAATTAGTTAAGTGTGCTTGATATCAGAATCTAATACTACACTTGATGGTTTTTCTTTCGCCCAATCTTTTCTAGAAAGTATTATATATTAATATATGTTGGCTCACATTTCATATATTCTTAGTGTATTTTATAAACGTAATGCATTAACGGCGGAGAGAGACGCAATGGCTGCAAAATCAATTAGTTGCTAGACCAAGTACACCAGCAACGAACAGCTCTAGAATTAGTTTAGTAGGAGAGAAATCACTGCATAATATTTTAATACTTCACAACTGAATTATATTCTGGCAATAGATGCGAATAAGGCAAATAAAAATTATGTACCTGAAAGAAGTGTTCATCGTTCGGTCAGTATCTTTTCCTATCCACATGAGTTGTACAAAGTTTCAAATAATTAGAATGTAGGAGAAACTTACTTCTAGTATAAATTGTATGAATTTTTATAAATATATTGAAATAAACGTAAGTAATTAAGTTTTATGTTTTACTTAGCATTAATCAAACTTTATAGAAATATAACTAAGAAGGGAGGCACAGTAAAAAGTAATCAACCCTCCGGCAAATTATTTTTTCCACCTACATACTTTTAAATTAATAATTCTTTAATGAATTTAAAAAGAGAATTGCTGTTCTTATGCAAGAAAATGACAATATTGCAGAATTTCTAGAGATACACTTAATTATGTTTTTGTCACGTCATCGTTGAGCCTCCTCTTTCTCTTAAATCCATAGAATGCTTAACTATAGAAAATAAATGAACTTTATGAATTTTACACTGAAGAAGCTAAATCAACACATACTGAAGAATTGTTAGCTGCTGAACTGTTTAAGTTGTGAAATATCGAGATACATAATCGTGTAAAATAGTAATGCTTGAAGTATCAGAAACCGCTTTAATTAATAGAGTACATGGATAATGTATTCTATCCATAAAAAATATAAATACTTTTCACAACAATTGTAGTAGTACTTTCTAGGCTTTTTCCAGTCACACTAAACGGGGAAACAACAAATGAGGGTTTTCGACTGCAAATACAGAGCAGTTTTTAGAGCAGTCATTTAGATTATAAGAAATAAATACGGTTTTGAGATAAATAAATAAGGAGTTCGCAATAAAAAAGTAGACTGGGCACTAGTGGTCTGAAGGGCTGTTGGTTTGGAAGCCAACTGTTTGGGTTTAGTTTATCTGTAAGTCTGTGATCTGGAGATCGGTAGATCTGACTATCAGTTGATCAAGAAATCAGTGGATCTCGAGATCAGTTGTTTTAGAGACTAGTTCATCTGGAGATCAATTGATTTGGAGATCAGTTGATCTGGAGATCAGTTGATCTGTAGATCAGTTGATCTGGAGATCAGTTGATCTGTAGATCAGTTGATCTTGAAATAAGTTGATACGGAGAACAATTATTCTGGGGATTAGTTGATCTGGAGATTAGTTGATCTAGAAATCAGTCAATCTGGAGGTTAGTTGATATGGAGATTAGCTAATCTGAAGATCGGCTGATATGGAGATTAGTTCAGCTAGAGGTCAATTGATATAGGGATCAGTCGATCTGGAGATCAGTTGATCTGGAGATTAGTTCATCTGGAGATCAGTTCATCTGGAGATCAGTTGATCTGGAGATCAGTTGATCTGGAGATCAGTTGATCTGGAGATCGGGTGATCTGGAGATCAGTTGATCTGGAGATCAGGTGATCTGGAGATCAGTTGATCTGGAGATCAGGTGATCTGGAGATCAGTTGATCTGGAGATTAGTTCATCTGGAAATAAATTGATCTGGAGATCAGTTGAACTGGAGATTAGTTCATTTGGAGATCAATTGATTTAGAGATCAGTTGATCTGGAGATCAGTTGATCTAGAAATCAGTCGATCTGGAGGTTAGTTGATATGGATAATAGCTAATCTGGAAATCAGCTGATCTGGAGATTAGTTCATCTGGAAATCAATTGATCTGGAGAGCAGTTGACCTGGAGATTAGTTAATCTGGAAATCAATTGATCTTGAGGTCAGTTGATCTGGGGCTTACTTCATCTGGAGATCAATTGACATGTAGATCAGTTGATCTGGAGATAAATTGATCTGAAAATCAGTGGATCTGGAGATCAGTTGATTTGAAGATAAGTTGATCTAGAGATCAGTTGATCTGGAGATCAGTTGATTTGGAGATAAGTTGATACGGAGAACAATTAATCTGGGGTTTGGTTGATCTGGATATCAGTTGATCTTGATCTAGAAATTAGTTGATCTGGAGATCAGTTGGTCTAGGAATCAGTTGATCTGGAGATCAATTGATCTAAACGCTATTTAACTCTAGATTGCATTTGCTGGAGGGTTGGCAGTTTGGTGGTTTAAGGAACTATTGATCTGGAGGCCATTGGTCTAGAGTGCAGATGCTGCAGATCGAAAGGCTTCTGAAAGATTTATCGTACTATGGTTACAATATTTCTTAATGTAATTTTTAAAATTATATCCCGGCTGTTGATAAAGTTCCTTACATTGTGTCTCGTCGTTGTTAGTATTGTTTATAATTTGTACGATATTTCAACATTTTTCGTTTGTTGATATAGCATACCCAATGTTTTTATAACCCGGCAGAAATGATTTTTTTGCCTACTCCAATAAATGGTAATTTATCGTTAGATTCCTAAAAATCCATTTATTTGTTATACCTAAATAATAATTAATTAGTATCAATTTTATTTTTGTTTACAAGTGTTTTCAGATGCACTTTAAAACATTTTAATATGTATATGCTATTAGATTTTATGTATTTTTATCTAATACTTCAACAAAAATTGATTATGTTTATCAAGAGTTAATATAACTTTTAGTTCCAGGGTAGCATTTTTCTGTGTTTCAACAATAATTTCAACAAAATTCGTATTATCTGCTTACTTCTTATAATCCTTTACTACATTCTTTGAAGTGGACTTTTCTTCGAGGGCCGCTTTCGATAAATCTTTGAGTGGCATTAGGTCAGTAGAATTGGGTTCTTATTAATAATCCTATTACGCCCCAAATTTCAGCCTCTTTACCATCTCGGCACTTATGACTGAACCTGGCAGATGCATAAGGGGAGAGGACTGGTTTATTCCCTAGAGCGGCATGTTAGAACTTATTTGTAACACATCTGTGTTCAGATTTCCTGTAATGACGTTATAATCTCACCCTTTGCGTTCTCAACTAGCGTTACGCCACTGTTTACGCCCCTATCCTGGTTTGAATGCACTTTTTCTATTTTCCCTTTGAATATAATTACACGGTTCCACCTTTGATTTACAAACCTCCTAACGAAATTGTGGCCGCGCCGAGATTGCGAGTTTTCGTTTCACTTAATAAACTGCAAAGGCTGTGGGAGGGCCCCGAGCCATATGGACCTCGTTGGCCCAAGGAGGGTCCTCTATCTTGCAGCCCTTCTTGACCGCACCATAATTGAGTTTGTATATATATCGTAACCTTTGTGTGCCGACCGCCGAGGAATATTCTATATTCTTTATTTTCTGCTCCTTGGAAAAGAGCCCGTGATTCGCGAAGGGCCCTCGAATAACATTGCGTGGACACGCTCTAAACCACGGGTAAACTCGGTCGAGGAATATATCTATAGAGAAAATACACAACGGGAAGTTGTTTACGGCGAAATCCGAACGCGTGAAGTAGTCGATATTACCGAGAGAAATACGAAATAGAAATGCTTCAACGTCAGAGAGATAAATTGAGTAATAAATTGGAAGTAAATGGAAATTAAGAAAACTATCCCCGCAGCACTTCCATTAATATTAAGAATGTTTTATTCAGACGCGGTTGATTGCTTATTACGTCTCGGAAGATTGTAATGTTGGATATGAATATTCCTCTTACAGATACATTAAGATTTGAAGATAATACACAAAGATATTTGAAAAGGATCACCAACATGGTACTACCATCACCATTTTCTATTCCTATTTGTTTCTAATTTTCGTATTAAACAAAAACTAATAAAAATATTCTGTCACATGCGTACTATAATATATTATAGTATTTGTTTGGCTCCTATTAACTTCATCCTTGTTAAATTATGATGTACTATGATCCTAGTTGTCCCGTTGATATAATACTTTTACGTTGTTATTATCATACTGACAATTTATAAAATCACAACTACCTAATTGTCATTCAACCAATTTTTTCAACTACTTTCTGTTAAATATGTTCATTGTAATTGCAGAGATAAGAAGAGCATATTTAAGATTTGTGTCTTTTCTTTGGTATCTGAATTTTTAACGCGATGTATACAAATTAAATTATAAAAATATCAGAATCTTGCTTTCAACTTTATTTTACTTTTTCATTTAGCATATTTGAGAACTTTTTAATTGGGGTAGACAAAATTGAAATTTATAATACCGTAATCAAATCATATTTAATTTAAGATTTCAAATTTAAAAGTTTTATTAACATTGATATTTATTCTGTATTCGCGACAAGCGATTCTTGCATTTTCCGATATTTTCTCCACAATGATAACTTATTCGCGTGGATATTATTTTTATTTTAATAACAGTCTCAAATCGTTTTATAAGAAATAATTTACAAATCAATTAATATTTGTTTATTTTATTATTTTACTGATTTTGATCAATAATTCTCCGTTAATAAAACTCTTGAAGGTTTCAAGATAGCGAAAAGAAATAGTTAATAAAAATAGCCACATTTTCGTGAAAGGAAGGATTAGAAATGACACTAATAAATCAACGAATGGTATTTGTAGTTTCGAGCTTTTTTATTATTTTACAGTTAGCATTTTTCGCATGAGAAACTCTTATGTTTCTGTATTTACTAATGGCAAACAATATTTCAGATGCATTAAGGATAAGGAAGAGCTTCAGGACCTGCCGATGATTCCAAACAATGGCCACTTGGTGAACTCGCATAGCTAAATGTTTGGAGTTACTGCTAAAGAAATACAAGAGCAGATGAAGGCTTTGAATTGGATGTAGTGTTAAAAGCCGATCCTAAAATCATAAAAATAAATAAACATAATATTGTTTCAAAGCTTGGAACGGCAAGAAAACAATGTTTTAAGAGATTCGAGCAGTAATTAACAATTTCAGTGTAAAACAATCAACATCAAATTTGAAAATACCAATTTTAAGACTATCGAATTTTTTATTTAAAGAACAATTTAGTAGTATGTAAGTAAATTAACAATTACAAAGTTGCATGTAGACTTTAATGCCACAATTTTAACAAACGGCGGAATAATTCTTTAAATCTTCCAATTTTGAGTGTTGTATTTCTGGGTTGAAATTTTAAGATTAATGGCCTAATTTCAACTATCAGATCCAAACCTCAAATCCCAAATATTAGTATTACGGTACAAGGTAAACTTAAAAACCAAAATTTAAGTTTAAGATCCACGTGGCAAGTTTAAGAGCAAATAGCAAGTTTAAAACCCAAATCTCCAAGCCGAACTATCAAGGTTAAGGTACAAAGTAAAGGTAAACTACAAATCTCAAGTTAAGATCCAAATCGCAAGTTTAAGAGCAAATTGCAAGTTTAAAAATCCAAATCTCCAAGCCCAAATTCAGAGTTAAGGTACAAAACACGAATGCTTTATATTAATGCAAACTACAGCATAAAATACATTTTAATGCAATAATTCTCAACAGTAAATAAATGAACAAATTGTAAATTTTCAAAATATTAAAAGTGGCCCGCACGCGGATTTCGTTTCCAGTTGTTATTCTAAGGTAAACATTGCTTTATATTAATGCAAAGTACAGCATAGAATACATTTTAATGCAATAATTCTCAACGATAAAATTATAATACATTAGTTTAAGTTCCAAATCGCAAGTTTAAGGATCAAACTGTAAGTTTAAGATACAGATTGCAAAATTGAGATCAAAGTGCAAGTTTAAAGTATAAATTGCAAGTTTAATATCCCCAAGGTACGTTTAAGATAAACATTTTGGAGTTGCGGCTTAAAAATCAAGTTGAAAAACCAAATTTCAAAGGTATGATCCAAATTTTAAGTTTAAAATAAATCTCAAACTTGATGTTACAATCTCGAGTTTTAAATCTAAATTGAAAATCCCATATTCAAGTTTACGGTGCACACTTCAGTGAAAAGATCCAAAATTCAAGTTTAAAGTTTAAAGCTCAAGGGGCCCAACTTTTTAGTTTGTTGTCTAAATTTCAGGGATAAAGTCAAATGCTCAAATGCAATTTTTATGGTTAATATCAAAATTTCTATTTCGATATCCAAATATCAGAGATACGTCCTCAATTCTAAATTTAAGATATGGCAATGATATCCTAGAATTTTCAATTTTAAGATCCAGGCTTCAAGTT
>JABXWE010049212.1:0-19338 GCA_014611495.1 Limonius californicus
TTTCTGGTGGCAAACACATCTCAGCGTTTTCGCTGTCTGAATTATTCATACCTAGTCCTTACTGTTTTTACGAATACGAAAATTTAAAACTGTTTTTGACAGTTACTTCAAAAACAAGTGGGAGATCCCAAGCGCTAACATGCCACGCCCATTGGATTCTGATTCATTATCCCACCGTTTTTTACAGAATCCAACGGCAATGGAGAATATCTATCATTCTTCAACTAAAAAGGTATATGTAACGAATACATTATATTATAGTCGTAAAGAAAACAGTTTATTATCTATAAATAATATAATATAAAAATAATGGCGGGGGACGTGTAAAACTGTAATATAACAGCATTATATAATAATAATTCTAAAGAACCACAAGATAGTAACAGAACTAATATCAAAACAATTTTATAAAGACTTACCCCTATCACAACCAGCATTCTCTACCCATAGTGAACATAATATCACCGGTGACACTTAACAGTATCTAAGCAATAGGCAACAATCAATTCCTTCTTGTATATAACTAATATTCTCAGGAACATGAACGAGTGGATAATATTATCAACTTTATTTGTCACAACTATCGTGGCTTAGATTGCCTGAATATCTTCTTTTCTAGAATTTCTTGAATCTAAATCAACAAACAGAAGCGGCGCTTTCCGCCATGTTTAGCGATCTCCACAGGCGGGAAATTCAAAAATTATTGCACGTAACTAGAAGTGGTCTATCTTGATCTAATATCCCAACGATATACCCATTGGAAATAACTGAAATTTATTAGCAACTTACACAAAGCGATCCAATAAGACTGAAACTGCGGCTTTATAATGATAGTGGTATGTTGAGTGCTGCTTTATTTAAATTTGAGTCATACTCGTTGTTAGTTTGGGATATCGTCATATGAGAGAATATGTCTTTATCGGTTGTATTTCTTGCAGTTTTTGTCTTCTATATTTATATAATTAAAAAAAGGCGTATACATATATATACATATAGTGTTCCCTCTCCACAGTAGAATTATCTTTCTAATATTTAATATACCGCGTGATTGTGAATTAAGCGTAGACTGTTATCTATTTGCGTGTACTGTTATCTATTTAAAACAACAAAGTTTATTAAAATGGCACAAGAAACAAAAAAGTTATTTCCATTTTAGTGAATTGACGTAAAAAACTTTGAAGACCCATACCTCCGTAACGGTGCCGAATTTAAAAAAGTTATGTTGGTGGTTAATTAACCTCAGTTATGCGTGGTTAAAGTTCTTCGCACATGTTTAGAATCACCCTGTATATTGGAGGCGACACCGTCGCATTCACCTGCGTCTGGAAATACAAGCGGTGTTGTCGCTTTGTCAGTTGTTCTACCGGCAACTAACTCCTTACGTTTTGTTTACTAAATATTTGGGATGCACTCTTTGTACAGCTGCGATACGAGCCATTACTGTAATATTACATTAATGTATAATGGCGTTATTCCGTGCACTAAATTTCAAACGGGTTATAAGCTTATTATCATATATTTTTAAACGCTATTTTTAAAAATAACTATTTTATTGGTTCGTTACACTGCAGCAAGATAGAAATATCTACGGTAAAATACAAAAAACGTGTACTAAAAATTGTCTATAACTGAATACTACAACCAATTAGATTTAAAAATATTGAATTTTGCAGAACTACTGGAAGGCTAGGAAGATGAAGTGGTCTATTGGTAATATACATGTCTGTAGATCATTTAAAACCGTTTTAAAACTTGAGAAATGCACCATTTTTACAGTAATTATATTTGAAAAAAAGTTGTAGACTAATTATAATATTTAAAGAAAATTATATGATTAAATGAAATATAATAAGTATGATATAATCTGAATGTTTAAAGATCTAATTTTTTTCTAATTATCTATTTCCCAATTGAATTTTCATTAAAGATCTGCATTTCAAATTATAAGTCTCATATCCAGGGAAAGCTTTCAGCAGCTTTCTAAAAACGTTTCTTAACATTTTATTTTGTTTGTAGGTATGAGCTTATAATTCCAAAAGCAAAAAATACATTAGTACGCCCTAAAAACCGAGTTAAAAAATTACATACACAGTATGCAAATATATAAAATATAAATTATTTTACTTCAATCTACCGACCAATCATCAACATCGGCAACACCGCTTATCAAACAAATGCATTTCCAGACTGCATATGCCTGCGACTGTGTTGCCTCCAATATAACGTATTACATTCTCTCTTTGATATATAAAATCGGCTCGGAGAGAAAAAGTTTATAACCTAACAGAAACATATAAATAGTCAGTATTTAACATAGATTTTTTAAATATCGGTAAAAGGTAAAATATATTTATTTCTTTCTAAACACATTTCACTAAAAATCCACTTGTAATTATTATACTGTAAAAATTCTAAAACGGATGGGATAAAAATCACTTCCTATGATTTGACGGTATTTAAAATAATTATAATCACATACCGTGTGAAACCTGTACTAACTCTATTATTTACTAATTTGCAAAAATTGCCTGTGAGTTATATAACACCATTTCAATAGCTTGCGTATCTAATTACTTCTCGCTTCTTATTATCCTATAACCGTTTTGAATCAAATACCCTATATATTTCTGCATACTACTATAGTTTTTAATTTCAAGTGCTGTGACATCACATTTAGAGACGCTGTTTTTATTAGACCTGCTATCTTACTTTCTCAATTTAAATAATAAAATTAAGGATTCCACTAATAAAACTTGGTACATTGCAGCAGTACGATAAATACCGACAGCGCCCAGCGTCAACAAACACAACATACGCGTATTCAAGTTCGCGCAAATTGTGAATTGGCGTAAATGGAACCGTCGCAAACCGAGAGTTACCTGTACAAGAGATTTGTGTTATTTTCTTACATTATTAAACGTTTTAAAAGCGTTTATTTATATGTTTTAATCGTTTTCAAATAGCGGCTTATATTTTTAAATCTTATTGGGTAAGTATAATCAAATCTTTATACTTATATAATATGTCATAGAAAAAAATAAAAATCTTGTATACACTGGAATCAACTTCTAATATTTGCATCTACGTAAAAATATTAAATAAATCGTCAAATCTAACTCTCAGAAGCTGTTATTGTTATGAAATGCATTTTTGGACAATTATATCGTAATTTCTACATTTAGAATATTCAGTTAGTGGATACGTAATATTCATGATCAATAATAATCTGTCTTTATGGTTAATAACTTATAGAAATTTATGTAAATGAATGGTATTCAAATTTGATTCCAATAATCATTAAATTGTCAACATACTGGCTAGTTTTTCCACCATTATTCGATCATCCTGTATAATTAGAAATATTCAATGTCGGTCAAACCGTGTGGATAACAAATGTGTCAGACAGGAAACGTAAAGAAGAAAATAAGGAAGAAGAAGAGTATTTGTTTTCTTATATATAAAGAAAACAAATCTTATAATATTTGGTAACGGTGCCATGCTGTCTGAGATACTATGTAGGGCAAACTGGACGAAAATATACATTGATCTGTTTATTGAGCAATGACACACTGAACTCTGCGTTAACTCATTTTCGAGATTTATTACACATATTAGTATTTGCTGAGTTGTTGCTGATAATTATATATGATTCTATATTTATTTTTGTGCAAATAATTACAAAGAATCACGCAATAATAAAATAGAATATTTTGATCAAACTTTTTGTAAAATAATTTGACGCACAAGTCCTTACAATTTGATTAAATTACATCTAATTTAAGATCTTTTCAGTAACTAATTAAAATACAAATTTCCTAATAATCAGATCAGATAATTAAATCATATACCATTCGATGGGTACCATAAAATGCCCAAAGGTACCGAAGCAAGTCAAGAAAATTGAATTAATTATTTTCCTTTCCTGAAGTCTTAAATTCATATGCGAATTAAATTAAAAACATTTGAATATTCGGAAATTAAAAATGCAAATTGCAATAAAATTTTATGAAATACACTGATAAATTTAAAAACTTACGAGGGTTATTCGGAAACAAATGGCCGTTTAAATATTTCCGCCGAATTAGGGCCGTAGTGAGTTTAGTGTATTGTGAGGGTGCTTTAATGGTGGATGAGCTAGCCACACGTCACTTTATCATGGTTCTATTATTTTATTCATTTGTATAATTTGATTGACTTCCACGTAGTCTTAAATGAGCACCGTGATTCGATTTCTCTGCGCAATAAACGAAAACGCCGCGGAAATTTACCATCAAACATGCGAAATTGATGGTCGAAGCATCATGAGTGAAGAAAAGGTCAGACACTGATTTGAAAATTTTAAAGATGGTTAAACAAACGTGCACGATGAAGAATGAAGCGGGAGACATTCTGTTGTCGACGACGATCATGTGGAAAAAGTGAACAATAAAATTTGTGAAGATCGGCAGTTGACGGTTTCGAAAATGGCATTTTCCTCAAATTGCACGTACGGTGAAATTATTACAACCAAGCTACAATACCACATACTTTGTGCGATGTGGTCGCTGAAGCTGGTAACAGATGTTTATAAAAACCAGCGAATGGCCTCTGCATTGACTTTCCTGCATCCTTACGAAACTAATAGGAATGAGTACCTGAATTACAATGAGGCTGGCGACGAGGCTTGAATTTCATAGACAAATGGTGACACCAAGCAACAATCAATGCAAAGCCGAAAAGTTCAAGCAATCGTTCTAGAACCGAGTTTATGGCTACCATTTTTTGGAGTATGAAAGACGATTTTCTCAAACGTGGTACCACAATTACTGTGTATGATAAGAGCTTAACAAAAATTAAGAAAGTTTGTTGAGAACAAAAGGTCGGGATTGTTAACCTCTGGAGTGAAGTGTTTTTTCACGATAACGCCCGATCGCAAGCGGCAGCTCGCACTATGCAATTCATTAAGCTATTCTATTGGTGAATTTTTACTAACCATCCCCATAATATAATTATAATTTTTTTTCAACTTTATAATTTTGTTTTGTGGCCGGTTGGTTCTTAATTTTTGAACGAGCCTCGTAATTCAGTACAAAGAAATAAAGTAAGAAACGCGTTAAAAATCCAATAAAGTCTAGACAAGAAATTTTCCTAACTGGTTTTCATTAATTGCTGGTTAAGTTCAGTGACTAGCGAACCAAAATAAATCCTCGTCAGACTAATAACTTGGACTATATGTCTTGCCCACTCAAAAAAACAAAGATGCCGCACAATCGCCAAAATATTTTGTTGAGAAAATACTCATGCAGTTGCCACATAAACGCAAACGCTTCTTCAGATAAATAAACCGAGTATGTCTCAAAAGCAAATCGGATATTTTGCCGTTATTTATAACCCCTTGGCATCGGTGATAAACCCTACTGACAAAAATAGACCGAAGATAAATCATATGAATAAAAATATATTTACTATTAGATATAGATATTAGATTTGTTATATTTAAATTTGTAACGTTCCAAACTGTAATCAATTTTAACAGTGTATATTTTTTTAAATTTAGAATGTAGCTTATTGATTATTTTATACATATTTTTATCTATTTATTACAACTATCGTGATAAACAACTATGGTAAACATGTTTACAGCGGTTTGTTCCTATACAGGGCTGTCTAAAAGAAGTCACAATATACGCAAAATGTAACAATATTTGACTGCATATTTAATATAAATTAGCGCCAGTATTGGGCAGCTGCGTTCGAATGAGCAAGAAGTAATAATGCGGTTATCTACTGCGTGATGCTCACCACATCACTAACAGGGTGTGAGAACAAGGATACGGGAACTCTGACCTTCTGCCTTGCAGGCCAAACCCCTTCATGAGATGTACAGCCTCCGCATTATTATTATTATTTAATATAAAGTACAATGTTAAGTAAATTTCAAACTGAAAGAAGAATCATAATTGAAAATTTATGTACACCATACAAAACACAGGTAACTCTCAGTTTACGCCGCAGTTCCGTTTCTGAATAAGCCGACGTATACCAATCGGCGTAAAATGAATCAATTTTTAATAGGAGTCATTGAGTTACATTGCACGCCGTCGTTAAATATGAATACGTTCACTCCTGCTATAGCTAGTGTTGTATTTACTACCGTAAATTGTTGCGCAGATTGTTTTATTTTACCTGCATTTTTCATAATGGTCAACAGTCAACAAGTTCATACTTCTTTAGGCAGAAGGACGTGTTTATCTTCTATTCTTAGACTCACCTCCATTTTCAAGCGTAATTGATCTACGTGCTTTTTAGTGCCATTTTCTTGTAGTAGACATTGTTTCTTACTTTCTCAATTTAAATGTTAAGATTACAATAGATTTCACTAACAAAGTTGCTTTGGTAGACGTCCATTGCAGTAGCGCGATAAATACTGGAAACCGCAGCTGCAACATACGTGACACGCAAGCGCATCACGTTATTGCGAATCGGCGTAAATGGAACCGTCGCAAACCGAGGGCTACATGTACAAAAGTTTTGATAAATATTCTTAATTTACTCCACAGTAAATAGATTTATAATTTTTCAACTGTTTGATACAGGGCTTATAGAGGGAATTGATCTTTTTAGTATACATTGCCTATGTATACTTTTAAAAAGAACGCGTCAATTACGCCTATTGTGTAGGCAACCAACTATACCGACAACTAAACCATGCTGTGACCAAAACATTCACATTAATTCAATGTTAAAAAATACAATTAATATTTATTTTGTGTCTTCTTGCGTTTTTTATACAACCATGTACAGTAAAATACAGAAAAATTCCCTGTATATTAATATCTTGTTGCATAAGTATAATAAATTTTTTATATATGTACAATATTTCTACATTGGGCTCCAAATGTTTAAACCAAAGCTGTCAACAATATTTTTCACCACACATTTTTCCTTGATTTGGAATGCTCTTTTGCCTTTTAGACTTTTTGGAGCATTCTGTACAATTATTTCCACTAACATAATTTCCACTAATAGATTTGAAATATATCAACAGATTACTCAAATCTACTGTATTATTAAACACCAGGTAACTAACTGATAAGTATATCTATTGCGCCTCAATGTTTAATTTTCCGGTGTTGGGGATGCTTCGTATATCAAAATAGTTTGAGCAGGTAAATAATACATGTTATTAATAAAATTAGTTTATTGGTATGCGTTTGTTAACATTATAAGAAAAAGAAACTCATTTTATTAAAAAGAAATTGCTGCATTAATTAAAACTACTTGGACGTATGGTATTACATTCAAAAAAATACTAATATACCGAGGGTTAACATGAATTAGATGGTTGAATTACACCTAAATGTACATTAAGATGGTCATTTTCACTTTATTTTTTAAATTAGCCACCCTTTGTATTAGTATTGATTTTATAAAATTGCTTCGTGATTTTTAATCCTGTGATATAACATACGTTGGGGTTTGAATCAAAAATAAATGTAAACCAGTAAGGTCATTTATTAATATAAATACAGTCATGCAGGGTGTTTAATATGAAACCAGAAATAAAAAATCTTATGGTGGAAACCGAAAGAGAAACTTATATGTGTTTACACATTCCCTCTTCTTTGAGTGGTTTGTTCCTTCGGAGACGTAGCGATCATCTCCCCTATGCCTGTGTCGCGCGTTTTTTAAAGTAGCGTAGACATAGAGGACCTACAGCTTAACATGAACTCCGAACCATGGGCAGTGTAACGACTTCTACTCTATAGCTTACTAGGTACTAAGACTTGAACCCCAGACCTTCAGTGCATAAAGTCAAACGCGCCACCACTAACCCCGATCGCCTCATGATGACATACAGGGTGTTTAATTTGAAATCAGGAACTAAGAATTGTTCAAGTGAAAACTTATATTTGTTGGCATCTTCACATTGCAGTTTTATCACTTAAAATTAATAGCTTCTACTAACAAATAAAATTAATTTGAATTTTTTAATAAACGTATTTTCTAAAAAGTTTTTAAAATAGCTGCTTGAATACCGCACTTTAGTGTTTAAGCATGGCACGGCGGGCTGATTTAATTTGTAGATATGCCTTGATGTTTATTTTAGTTTTCATGTTCTAGAAACGTGTAAATGTGTCAGTTTGTGGTAGTAAAAACTGGATTTCCTTTTAGTTTGCTGCGGTATTTTTCAATTAGCTATAATGGTTAGTCCGAGTGGAATGTAAAAATCATCAAAGCGGTACAGGAATCGTGGCACTGCCTATATTTAGAATTAATCTGTATAATCAAAATTTTCAATTTTGTTCCATTATTGTATGAACCTAGAATTTCTCAGCGAATTCTTATAAGGGTCTTCAAAATATTTTATTTTTTTAATATTTAAAATGAGTTACACATTTAGTATAAAGCGGCACAGGAATCGTGGAATTGCCTATATTTAGAATCAGTCTGTATATAACAACGTTATCAATTTTGTTCCATTACAATATCAAGCTAATATTTCACAGTTAATTCTTATAAGACTATGAAAAGTATGAAATTCGTTTTAATTTTTAAAATTTCAATTGGCACATGCACAATCATGGAGCCGCCAACATTTCAGAACACTCCGTGTGTTACAAAACTTTCAATGTTGCTCCAGTACATAATTACTGATCTACGTTGAATATATTAGATTATTAAAAAACTATTACAAACATTCCATGTGCTTCAAATTTTATAATTGGCCTTTCTATGTACACAATTAATATAAAGCGGTATAGGAATCGTAGAACTGCCTAAATTTAGAATCAGCTGTATATAAGAATGTTATCAATTTTGTTCCATTACAATATCAAGCTAATATTTCTCAGTTAATTCTTATTAGTCTATTAAAAGTATGAAATTCGTTTGAATTTTTAAAATTTCAATTGGTACATGCACAATCATGGAGTCGCAAACATTTCAGAACACTCCGTATGTTACAAATCTTTCAATGTTGCTCCAGTACATAATTGTTGATCTACGTTGAATTTATTAGATTATTAAAAAATCCTATTCAATGTGCTTAAGATTTTATAATTGCCCTTCCTAGGTACACAATCAACATAAAGCGGTACAGGAATCGTGGAACTGCCTATATTTAGAATCAGTTTGTATATAACCAAAATGTTCAATTTTGCTCCAATACATTATGATACTAGAATGTCTCAATTACTTCTGATAAGACTAATAAAAGTATTATATTTGTTTCAATTATAAATATTTCCATGGACAGATGCACAATAGTGGAACCGCCAACATTTAACGTTACTCCGTATGTTACAAATCTTTCAATGTTGCTCCATTACATAACTGATGTACATTGCAATTATTAGATTGTTGGAAGACTATTAGAAATAATCCACCATGTCTGGGAAAGAAAGGGGTGTGCAGGCGATCTTGAGGCAAAAGTATAATAAAGCCATCCATCTACAATCAACGTAAAGCGGCACAGAAATAATGGGATTGTCTGCAATTAGAATCAGTCTGTATATCAGTTTTTTGCTCCAGCACGATATCGACTTTCAATTGAAATTTCTCAGTTAATTCGTATTAAGTAAGTTTTAAATTTTAAAACCCCAATGTAGGTTATAAAAATTGCACAGCACTTATAGAACTGCCAACGTCAATCACCCCATATATTATTATTAAGTTATTAAGTTTGCTTATATCAATTATTGACGACTGTTAGAAGTAATCTAAATGTTTTAAATTTCAAAATCTCTATGTGTATCTGTAATACACAATCATCATAAAGCGGCACATGAAACATGGAAGTGTCAGCATTTAGAATCAATCTGTACATAGTAAATTTTCAATTTCGCTTCACCACAATGTAAGCATTTATTAATTAATTCTTGTACGACGATTAGAAATATTGTATTGGCTTTATTTTAATTTAGAGCAAGGCTGTTGACAACTACTAGCCATTTGCATTTTTTCCAGTTTGTCCGCTTTAAAAATGTCGTACGTCGTCATTACTACGTACCGTCGGCATTGTTCGCAGTATCATGTATAAATTTGCTTATGTATGCCGAATGTATCAGTGCACGAGTACATTGCTATTTCCTGGCAATTATTAAACCCAAGTTTAAATTACCCACAAACAGCATGAACTGCAACCGCCGACGTGCTCTGAATTGTTCTGCATTTAGCTTTTACACGCTCCTCCCACGTACATCATTTAAGATTAAAGACACGTCTAAAATTTTAAATTATATACGTCCCACACGCCACGCTCATCCCACTTGCGCCGAATTCATGAAACTCTATTTTCCGGCCCCTTTCTTTCGCAGGGACTCCTCTACAGCTGCAGTTTTCTCGCGCTGAACAATGAAAACTCGTTGTCAGACCGTGTGTCCGTCTCGAAACTTTTACAGTTAGAAATTCTATACTGGGAACATTGTGTGGAAGTTTAGGTATTGTTACAGTTGGTTTATCATTGTGAATATTAAATTTCAGTTGGATTCTGAAAAGAAGTTCCGTCTGCGAAGTTATTGTCACAGGAACTATTTTCATTTAAAACAGAATAGTCTTTTAGGCAAATAAACACAGACGAGCACTGTTGGAGCTAAAGATCTAACACAAAAACGCTCTGTTTGGAACTTCTTTTAGTCGCAAAATATTATATTTATCCATTAACATATAGCCCCCGTCGCTTTGTTTGCATGATCTAATCTGCAGGGCGACTGCTTTCTCCGCGTAGATTATTGGGGTATTGGGAAAGATAGTAACGGATTTTGTTGCAGTAATGCAATCACACAACATAAATGAAATTTTCTTACATCATGGAAAACTATATTGGTTCGATTCGTACAAATATGCGACCTATGTAGTAGATGACTAAACATCTGTCTTATATTAGCTCTACGGTTGTTTCTAAGGAACAGTAGATAGGTGGAAAGAAAAACAGAATTAATATACAGATATAATCTTCATTTCTGTCAAGCGATAAAAATTCACAATCAAGATTAGATCTTTATTACATATTCTATGTAGGGAACGAAATAATAAGACTTTATGACTGAAAATGTTCCGCAGCACTAAGCTACTTCGAAAGAATAGGAAAATCATGAATTAATTAATAATAACTTAAAATACAAGACAATAATGAAGACCTCTTGTAATTCGTTATTGTCACGAAGTGTTTCAAGTTGCGAGTGTGTCTAGTTTTATTAAGCAAAACTTTCTTAATTTAAAATTAAATTTTAGCACTTCTTCACTATTACTTACAAAATATTAAGTCTAGAAATAAACGTGCCCGGACAAACCGGCATATGTTTTGAAACAGAGGCTAGCCGTACATTAGCTATGGATTTCTATGTCTTAATGTTTGTTTGAACGGAAAAAAAGGTGCCTTATCACATTTGAAATGCGAAAAATACAATACCTTTTAACTATACCTATACCATATCAGCGAAAAGGTGTGTTGGTATCGGTTGGTACTGGCAAGAATGTTCGTTTTACTTCAGGTTACTGAACTTCTACAAATTCCAAGTTACATTGTGACATACCATCTTCTCTCATCAAGGGTCCAAAACAAGACCTGGTGATGACGTGGGTTAAGTTCTCTTAGTGGCAATACAATTTTAGTCAGATATAGCAACCTACAGCGTCCAACAATATATGGCATCTTCATTCTGCTCCTAATTTAAGAGAGAGAGAGGTTATAAATGACCACCAAAAATATAATAAAATTATTCGCCCTTGTCAAGTATACCATCCTATAATGTTAATGATGTAAGAAATTCTTTTAGCTACTAACGTTGTTTATTTTTAATAGTTTTAGAAGCAGAAACAAGGGCAGAAACAAAGACAACCAAGCAGATATTTGAAACAGTAGAAATGAAAATTTTCTGCAGTAGGCATTACACTTAGATAGACAAACCAACGGATCGATAAGGGAAAGATGCAGCATACCAAATATAGTTGAATGGACGAGAACTTGAAAAAAGCATTGGAGATATGATGTTAACCGAATGGATGCCAGAAGGCTAGCTCAAATCTGTTATAATGGACTCCCTAAGGGATCAATACACCCAGGACAACCTCCCAAGAGATTGGTACAGAGCTGAATATCAACATCCGCAGAAGAACCGTAGGCCTTGACAAATAGGAAATTAAAATAATGATAATCCTCTATAATTCAATATGTTTCGCTTAGGTTTTCGCATGTTAATTCTGGGCGTTACTAAAGAAATATAACTTCGAATGATTACTCCTTGTAGTCGAAAATGTAAGAACTTGCCTGTATCAACCCACGTATAGGACGAAAACATCGAATGCATACCTGGGCCACACGATAAAACTTGGCAAGCAGATCCAAACAGCAAAAGGAAACAGAAGATTGGAAAGGATTCTTAGAAATCCTAACCTACGAATAAACCTAAGAAAGAAAGTGTACCTGCATCCTTCCAGTGATAACCTATGAAATGGAGACTATGCCAGTCAATATTAAATCCGCTAACAAGCTCAGAGCAACACAAAGAACCATTGAACGAATAATGTGAGGAATAATCCTTAGAAACCACATTAGAAATGGAACGATCGGGAAAAACAGGCGCAATGAAGACTATAGCAACCATGTAATGGAGCTGGAGGGTTACATCGCTAGACAGACAAACTACACATGGACAAAGTATGTGATACGATGGAAGCCAAGATTATATAGACGAATCATTGGAGGACCGCGGAGGCGTTGAGCTGATGGTATAAAAAAATATGCAGGAAGAAAATAGTAACAGTTAGCCCAAGGTAGGAAGAAATGGAAAAGGAAAGGGCAGGCCTACGTCCAGAATTGAACTACGAAACGCTACGAAGAAGAAGAACTATCATAAAATGTAAAGAGGGTAAGAAATGAAAGTTAAAATTAGATCTTGAATATGTCCGTAGTGCAGAAGGTAGGACAACAAAAGCAAAATAGAGCCTTCAGATAACGGTAATTGTAACGTGTATCATACACCGAGGAAAATATCAAGCCCTGCAAAGGTCTCTAATTTATATGGAAAAATATATATGTTGTTTGTAGAATCAATGATATCTGTAAAAACAGTAATCGTCCATGTTTACCTAACGGAAAACTATCAATATTAAGAAGAAAGTAAACCATTATAAATGGCAAAACCATAGCTGTAGAAACCAAACTTTTATAAATCAAAAAGTTGTGAGTAAGGCTAAAATTGTAGTTAACTTGTCGAGGAGGACGTAAAAGTCGACGAATTGTATCAACACTGAGTATTTATCATTCTTTCGAATTATGGAACAGCACAATCTTTGTACATGTTTATAGAGAGTTAGCCAACCTTAGTAGAGAAAGACAATCCTTCAATGTTAAAGAGTATTAAAGAAGTATCAGGAGGCAGGGACGAAATCATAATATTATTATTAGCTCGCAACATCCCATTGTTGGGCAAGGACCTCCCCCATAAACCCCCCTTATGGGGGGGTTGATCTACTCTCCCATAGTGATCAATGCTCTTGGCAGGGAAATCATAATAAATCATAAAAGACCTTCGAAAATTTAGTATATTTGTAGATTATATGGAATTTTTACTTCAATGCCAATAATGTGTGGAAATACTGAATATTATTAATTCCTTCAAGTCAAGGAACTTAACCATACCTTGAACGTTTTTGTGGAAAAGCATGTATCGCCACTAAAGCAAGTCAACATTATTCAATGTTAAACAATATTAGATTGAAGAAGTATCAAGAGCAACGGACGAGACCATAAAATAAGACATTTGAGAATGTAGTATCTCTGTAGAACCATAGAAATTTATACGTCAAAGCCAATAACGTTCGAAAATATTGAATATTATTAATTCCTTCCATTCCATTCCATCCATCGATACTCAAGAAAGAGCACATTCTTCAGGGTGAAAGAAAGTGGGTTTGAGTAGTATCAGGAGCCACGGATGAGCCCACGAAAGAAGACCTTTGAGAATTTAGTATCTCTGTAGAAACATAGAAATTTATACTTCAAAGCCAATAAAGTTCGAAAATATTGAATATTATTCATTCCTTCCATTCCATTCCATCATCGATACTCAAGAAAGCGCACATTCTTCAGGATGGAAGAAAGTGGGTTTGAAGTAGTATCAGGAGCCACAGATGAGCCCATGAAAGAAGACCATTGAGAATTTAGTATCTCTATAAAAACATAGAAATTTATGTCTCAAAGCCAATAACGTTCGAAAATATTGAATATTATTAATTCCTTCCATTCCATTCCATCCCTCGATACTCAAGAAAGCGCACATTCTTCAGGGTGGAAGAAAGTGGGTTTAAAGTAGTATCAGGAGCCACAGATGAGCCTACGAAAGAAGACCTTTGAGAATTTAGTATCTCTGTAGAAACAGAAATTTATACTTCAAAGCCAATAAAGTTCGAAAATACTGAATATTATTCATTCCTTCCAAGTAAAGGAACAATACCACATCTTGAACATTTTTGAATAAAGGTGTCCATAGATATTCAATAAAGACAACATTCTTCACAGTGAAAGAAAGTGGGTTTGAAGAAGTATCAGGAGCAACGGGCGAGACCATGAAAGAAAACCTTTAAAGTTTAGTGTCTTCGTAGATAGATAGAAATTTGTACTACATATACAATAACGTACTAAAATACTAAATAGGAGTATTTTTCTTCTTTTCAACCATGGAACAACACTATACCTTGAACATCTTTGTATGAAGGTATCCATCGATGTTACAAAGACCACATTCTTCAGAATGAAAGAACGTGGGTTTGAAGTAGTATTAGGAGCCACGGACGAGACCATAAAAGAAGACCTTTGAGAATTTAGTGTCTTCGTAAATAGATATAAATTTGTTCTACAAATATAATAACGTACGAAAATACTAAATAGAAGTATTTTTATTATTTTCAGTCATGGAACAATAGTATACCTTGAACATCTTTGTATGAAGGTATCCATCGATGCTAAACAAAGACCATATTCTTCAGAATGAAAGAACGTGGGTTTGAAGTAGTATTCGGAGCCACGGACGAGACCATAAAAGAAGACCTTTCAGAATTTAATAGTTCTACAAAAACATAGAAATTTATACCTCAGAGCCAATAACATACGAAAATACTGATCTTTCCTCCAAGTCAAGGAACGACATATCTTGAACATTTTCGTAAAGAGGTATCCACTCGTTAGCAAAGAAAGTCAACATTCTTCTATGTTAAAGAAGGTGGGATTAAAGAAGTTATTAGGAGCTACGGGCGAGACCATAAGAGGAGACCTTTAACAATTTAATATCTTCGTAGAACCATTAATTCTTCTACGTCAGTAACCTAGGAAACAAAGATGCCGTTTCTAATTCAAAAACAAAAATAGATACCATAATTCATTTAAACAAATACCAGAAAGAAGAGATGAAATTACATCTCCATTATATAGATATAGATCTTCAATGCAATGTTTGGACAAATTGGAAACTTGTGCTTCTCCAGCAAGTACAATGTCATTCAGTGTTAAGCAGATAAAAATAATGAAACCAAAACTAAGCTCAGAATATCCTTATGTTACTAATTCAAGTTGTAAAAGGTAAATACTGGTATATTTACCACAGATAATAACCTTCAATCCCAAAGCATTAACATGAAATTTAATCTTTTTTCCTTTCAGCTTTTGTAGTATTTTAATTTTTGCCACAACTTTAGCGTCATCTAGCGGTAGCGTCGATGCCCAGGCTTAGGGTAACGTTACATCGGATAGATATAGTGGTTCCACAGTTAATAGCGGACTACAGGATTAAATAGCATAGGACAACAAAAATACTATTTCTCTCTTCTGTTACATTACTTATATACAAATTTTAAATACGCCCCAACTATTACGCTTATCCATGAGTTACTGAAACAGATGATGAAGTTTCCTAAGTAAAAGAAAGATGCGATATGTTCGTTTACCTGGCTACAACCGGTCTAAAAACGAAACGTAGACTGGTTGCAAACAGGTAAACAAGCATATCCGCATCTTTCTTTTACTTAGGGAACTCGTGGATAGGCATAATAGTTAGGGCGTATTTAAAATTGGCATGTAAGTAATGTAAGTAACAGAAAGGGAGAGACAGTATTTATGTTGTCCTAGTCTATCTAATCTTGTAGCCCGCTATTAACTTTGTAACCACTTTATATGTTAATGCCATAAGAAAACCATACTTCATGGTGGTTCGGTGTTTTACAACAACTCAGAGTAGATGACAAGTAAAAAATCAAACAGCTAACTAAAACTACTGTACCCTGAAGTAAAACTTAAAGGTGTATGCGTTCTCTTGAACAATTTAACCTTTCGTCAAAATCAGGTCAGAATGTTCCTGTTATAATTAGTATTATTAACTTTAGGTGCTACAAATCTAAGTTCAAGGATAGCTCATTGTTCCATATAGTAATTATTCTATTAATAAGTGCCTACAGGTCTTATTTAGGAAAGCATAATAACTTCAAATTTTTACAGCTTGCGACAATTATCTAATTGGTTAAACAAGAATACAATGCGCACGATTTTCTTCCAAATCATGTATGTTAAGAGATGGATGAGTTATGCAAAACTTTTGTTGTAGGCACATTCTATTCTTAAAGCCAACGTAACACGTGTATGCAGTCTACTAGCTGTTACTATTCACTAACGAAAATTGTTATTTTGCAAAGATAACAAGATATTTCCCATGACTTGTAACAACAATCTCTGGTTTCTCTTGTACTCATTGCATTTAATGTTCGTTGGTGACATTCACAATCACAAATGATGAAGGACGTTTATGATACGCATCAGATACACGCGGTTATATGTACAATAGCGATCTCACTCCCTAGTACCTACTTATTTATTGCTGGTTTAATTTTATAATATACAACTACTTTGTTACAAAGTGTATGTATATACAGGGTGTATCAGAAATAGGTACAAATATTCAATCCGATGGTAGATTACAATATATAAAAAACTAGAAAAAACATTTCGTTGGCAATGGGACCCTTAAGATATGAGAAAATAATAATTGAAAATTTGACCCAAAATTGTTTGACTACCGCAGGATAATAACAAAAATTTGAGTTCAAAGATGTTATGCAAAGAAGAGTAAGATAGAAGTGCCAAAAAATTTCTTATCACCTGCCACAAACCAATACTATTAGGTAGGTCAGTAATTTCTATTCAGCAAGGCAAGTTTTTACGTGTTTGCCACTTTAAATTTACTTTACAATTAGGTAATAACCTCTTACAGCTTAAACGCATTTTCTATGTATCATCAGCAGTTATAGGTTGGTCGTGCCTCTTGTTAACATATTCCTGGCAATTTTTTCACTATAATATTATTTTGTTGTTTGTTGACAGTTACAATGCTACGGAACTTAGTAGTTGACAGCCTCTTCCTCCGACTTAATGGGGCTGGTTTGTACACTATAGGTTACGCAGATGATATAACTATCCTGCTCAATGGAAAGTAAGAACAAGTGCTGTACAATGCAAACAGCACTTCTACTTACCGAACAATGGTACACGGAACATTCATTGGCCAACTGTTTCAGGGGAAATCAGATAGATAGTCTTTGATAAGAAACTGAACTGTGCAAAACACATCAAATCAAAAATGGAAAAAGCAAGTGTGGCTGTTTGGCATTTCCATCGCGCAATGGGTAAACTTTTCAGACCATCACCAAAGGCTGTCATGTAACTAAACACTGCTGTAATCAGGTCCATGCTTTACTACGGAGCTGTTGTTTGGTGGCCCAGAATCAGGCAAGCTTCCACGGCAAACGTCAGCCCACACATCCAGAGACTGGCATGTTTGAGTATCACGGGGCGATGTGTTCCACCCATTGTAGCTCTTGATGTTACTCTGGGTCTCCCTCCATTGGACATCTACGTGAAGGAGACGACACTGAAAGCGACCCTAAGGTTGCGGATAAAGGAATTATGGAACGAGAAAGGCACTGGAGCGAGACACCACAATATCCTGAAAGAGGCTATCCACAGGACGCATCTTCTTAGGGCAGTGGTAGACACCCTCCCTCCCAAATGTATCTTCAAGAAGCAGTTCCGTGTTCCCACGAAAACCTAAGCTACAGCCGAATCTGACATGTTCACTGATGGACGAAAAGCCGCAGAAGGCATAGGAGCAGGTATCTTCCCGGAAGGTCTGGACCTACGCGAACGTCACGACCGTCTTTCAAATGGAGGTCATTGCTATCATGCAGGGAGCAAACACAATTCTGGAGCGTGATATTGAAAATAAAGAATAAGAATAGACAGCGACAGTAGAGCAAACCTGCTGGCTATGAACAAATACAAAATGATCTCAGGTGTGGTACTCGAGTGCTATCGCACGCTAGAGCTAGCATCTAGCAATGATGTCTAGAACTCACCTGGGTAAAAGGGCATGCAGGAATATATGGCAAGGAGTAGGCTGATGCCCTGGTGAGACAAGACTCGGAACAACCTTTTCGGGATCCCGAACCGGCAGTTGCGCCCTCGCCCACCCTGCTGTAGTTATACCATAATTAATTATGAAACACAAAGACGCCATTGCAACAGATGGGTCGAAACAGAAAAATGCCGACAAGCAAGGCTGGCAATCACAACCCCTTAGCGAAGATATTGCGCATGTCTGCCACGGAGAACACTACGGCTAATCATAGGAATACTCACCGGGCACTGCCGATAAAATAAGCACATGTACAGAATGGGGTAGTTGATGCCTCAACCCGTCGAAGGTGCCAACTAGAAGACGAGCCGAACATCTTTTATGCGACTGCCCTTCACTCGCACAAATCAGAGAACCCATGTTGGGGAAATACAGGCCCAATATGGCTGGGATTCGTAACACACTTCTGGCAAGTATCATCGAAAGGGTAGGTGGGATTGAAGGAGAAAACCTGAGTGGTGTTTGCTGTGGAGGTAGCACAATGGGCCTTCTTGAGGCTTTAATGTACGTGAACTTGTTAACCCTCCGCTCCTACTCCAGAAATCCAGACAGTTACGATGAAGGAAAGTTCTGTTGATTGTAGCTTGGAGCAGCGCAAAACGATCAAATTTCTTACAAGTGAAGCTATAATTTTACTGAAATTCCTGCAAGACTACGAGCACAATACGGCGATCATGTCTATCTAAGCCAGGTATTTGAGTGGTCGAAACTTTTTAGAGTTTAGTGTAAAAACAAGCCTCATGTTGGACAAGCTGCAACTTCTGTCGATCATGAAAATGAAAAAAAGTTAATGTCTTTATGCAGCAAGACAAACAGGTAACAGTTCGAAAAATTTACAAAGTAGTGTCAGAAGTGTTGAAGACATCATAAGAAACAAGCTAAAGTATCGTAAGGTGAG
>JABXWE010049220.1:0-10113 GCA_014611495.1 Limonius californicus
CATATTGTTTATTGCAATTAAAATATAGATCGAGCAACAATTCTGTTACAAGTAGTTCAAGTATGATTTATAAATAAAAATAAAGTTTTATTTTGTAATACTTTTATTTTTTAATTAAGCTTTACAATTTGAGTATTAGACCTCCGATAAAGTTTTCAGAAAAGTTATAACAACCTGTCCATTCAAAACGCCTTTTATACACACGACCGGGACAATATTTCATAGGTGCAACACAATATCATAAACTAAATACATTTTTAGTTATTTTATATAGATCAATGTGAAAAATTAAAAAATATTTAAACCAGCTACTCAATTGGAAAATTTAAAATAGCAGAATGGATGCGTTATGTAGGCAACACACAATGCGGTCAGATCGATATTGCAGCCGCACCAACTAAACCAGTGGCGTAACTGCAAGCATTTTAAAAAAGAATTTGAATTGTATAATATTAACTGCTGCTTGTATTTGAAATAGAATTGTCAACTTATTAGCGAAAGCTAATCTTATATTATAATATAAAATTAGATAAAAGTGTAATCGTACACGTTCAACTTTCACACACTCCTGTTGAGGATGTTCTGTAAAACAATGTGATTTTGTGGTCAAGAATGCATCAAATTTATTATTTATACAATGGTAATATCAAAGAGTAAATAGGCTTAGGTTCCTCAAGTAAATTTATTCTTTTAGGTAGTGTTCTAGATTCCATTTTCATCAATATACGGGGTATCGCAGAATTGAGTTTTCTCTTTAATAACTATTGCAGAACTTTTCAAAGACATGCATTTCATAAACACTATTAAACAATTCACTTCTTCCAAGGCGACTCAAGCTCCATATCTTCTTAGGAAGAAACTCTACACTTTTTCAAAAATGTCTAGTCTTGCTCGAATTGTTTGCCAATCTTGTTCAATTCATTGTTGCAATTTAACTAAATTATTAAGCCCTAGAAATGTTTAATTTAGATTTAATGTTTTGTCCAGGTACTCTCCTCAAAGGGTGTCAAAGCGCAATTAGGGTGTTCACTATTTTCTCGTAAAAGCGGTTGACTGTATACAATTGTTGTTTGCTGGTCAGGGAAACTATGGGCTGCACCTGTTAGATATGGTACGGATGTAAAGGTTCATAACAAAGATTTTTTCAAACACGATAACCGCTCGTATCCACAAATTAAACATTTTTCTCGCGTCTATTGCGGGGTTTCCTTCCGCTATGGTTAAGGTGACTAAACGTCCCGTTTTGAACGGGACAGTCCCATTTTAAAGTAGTGTGTCCCAATAAATTATATCGAGACGGGTGTTTGTTCCGTTTTTTAACAAGCAATAAAATTTTGCATAATTTTCACGTTTGCGAAACTTTCGAAATGTTTGTAGGAGATGATATGGCATGTTGCCCTCTATGAACTGGCTTACAAAGTCGCTAAGCCGACCAATCAACGCACACTAAAACGAATTTCAGATTAGTGGTGTGGACAGCTGGACCTCGATCAGAAATTCGTCCAAATGAACTCCCTCTAATTTATGAACGAGTCCATGTGCGTGAAGATGTTGCTCTAGTGCCGGGAAAATTTATTAATGTAAATCTAATTAAGAGAAAGTGCACATTTAATAAAAAGTTACAATCTAAATACCTATTATTTAAAAAAACAGTTCCTGATAGTGATGTGACGTGCAATAAATGCAGAATCGAGATGTGTTTTTCATTGTTTTCGTTTTTTATTTATTAAGTATTTATTGCATTATAAGAGTTTCTGTTCTGTTTTTTATGTTATCATTGTCATTAACTTTTTTTTTTATTTTATATTTTCCAAACATTTATGCTGACCCTAACTACGGTCAAAATTAGCTCTTCTGCCTCAGGTATAGACTCACACCTTGGCTTGGCCGTTCAAAATCGTAAAGCACAATTTTTAAGGGAATCGTTACGTACAGACGTTGGTAAAGTCTACTAAACATTCAATAGGAAGACAGTTGACGATTTGGAAAAGCCTCGCCACAAACATGACCGTACAGAAAAACCGTTTCCACATTAGTATGGCAAGAGATGGCAGTGCGGCACTTGGGCCTATTCTGCATCCCCTTATATCAAGGACGTATTCAGCTCAAAACGGAAGGGGGAGCTTTCTGAATCCAACTTCTTTCATGGGGGAAGGGGGTCCATGGGGGAGGGGCATGCAATTATACACAATTATACAACGAAATTATTTTAGAAAGCTCCTTGTAGCTACGCGCTAACTATACATCCATCTGCGAGAAGTCATAAGAACTACAACCTGTACGTGTATAATACACGTACAGTTTGTAGTTCTTATGACATTTAACAAATGGCGCGAGGGTCTCTATTTCGTAATTAGGTTCTTTTAAAATGTTGACATACCAACAAGCAACCTATTAATCAATTTTTCAGAAATTTGTTTGTTAAATTTTGTCTGTTTTATTTAAATGTTTTCCACCTTGGAAGAGAGGACAACTGTTCCCCCTTGACCCCCCTCCCCGTGGATACGTTCTTGCCTAGTCGCTGTCAAGTAGATCTGTCTCATTTACCAGGTCTAAGATTTTGGTATTCAGGCTGGCTGGCGTTTGAATTTTGTTGGCATTACTGCCCTCAAAGATTTGGTTCTGCGAGTTAGGACTTTGTATGCGAATATTATATGAGAGGCTGTATCTTTTTCTTCGCCACATAGCTTACGTGTAGAGGCTTTGTTATATAACTCTACGTTATGAAGATGTTGTCTGAAGTGCCTATGTCCCCAATTTGAGTCGTACTAACATGTACTGTTTTTAGTAAGCTTGTAGGGTCGTTGCCCATCAGCTTTACTACCTATTGCTTTGTCGAGGCGACAGTCTCCATTCTCCAGTGTTCCGAATGTTTGGTTAGAGCCCATTCTTCAACAGCTTCTCTTGATGTCTTTTAGTTAGGCCGACCACTGGTTCAGACCCTGTGAATGGGGTTTCAGATTCTTGGTTCGCTAGTTTATTTAGATTTACATTTCCTTCTATGCATCTGCGGCCCGACAACCATACAAGTTTTACTTTGTTAGAGTTTGCCAGAATTAATGAGATTACAGAGGCAGTTCCAGATAAGCTTCGACTTGAACTGGTTGCCTGGCTGTCAGAGATAATACGGATGTAGCTATTAATTGTACAGCACTATTCAAAGAAATGCCAAATTTTAAGAAATGTATATTAAAGCTATTAGAAAACAACACCTGCACTACAAGATTACAAGAACATTATTGTTGTTTGGTACAACAATAACCATAATAAATAAACAAAATAAAGGCGCCCATCTTAAAAAAATAACAGTTATGAAGAACAAAGGTCTGTTCAGCGATCTTTTCTAGAAGTTGCAAAAGCTTTTCGAGAAAATGGGAATAAAATCTTCCTAAATAAATTGTTGAACTACTAAAGTATTACATTTCGAACGGGTTTTTTTGGATTAAGCAAGAAAGTGGATACTCCGACTGATATAAAATTAAGACAGGAGTTCCACAGGGTAATGGGTAATGCATTGGGGCCAATACTTTACCTCTCGTACCCCAGTAACAAATTTTGACTAGTATTAGTAAATAAATATTTTAACGACAATGTGATATCTTGGATTCAATAACTGATGTTGCCTTCAAGTCTCGGTAAACGAACGTTTGGATTTCAATTTTAAACTGGGAAATGTTTAATCATAGTCAGTAAGAGCGTCCTTAATCAGAGTAAAAACTTTAAAGATATAATCGGACATTAAAGTAGTATAAAAAAATATAGAACGTTTTCAACAAATCTTGAAAATCGGAAACAATTTAGTAACTAATATATTTTTTATAGGTGCATATAACACACCGAGTACTTGATAAACCGTTACAAGTCCCAAACTTACTGCGGCATGGTGTTTTTGAGTATCCAACCCACTCCTAAACGGCCGCTATAATGTATATTTTTCGAGTCGACTAACCCTAATGTCCTTCATTCTTTACTGTCCTCTAACTGCTAACCGTGCGAACTCTGAACCTAATCAATCTGGATGCACCACAATCTCAAGCAAGGATCAGCGAAAATTGTTCACCGAAGCGTATTATAAGGCCGCTCGGACAGGAAATTCGCATCAGGGGTCCCAACTGCCCTTTTGTCTATCTAAACATGGATGGCGCCAGCCGAACTACCACTTGTTTCGTTCCTAATTTATTAGAAAACGCTTTATTTTTTTTTTGCAAACCAATGAAAAACAGAGACACCCATTTGCTAAATACGTACTTAGAAATTAGGAAAAAAAAACATGAAAACATTGTAACAATTAACATTTTATAACAGATTACACGTCATAAAATGGATTATAATTTATGTTTTTTTAAATTTGGAGGTGTGTACAAAAAACATCGTGACAGTATGCTATTGAAAAAATTCATTTATTGTGTTACTTTTTTGTGAAAGCAAATTTACCATTTTGAAACTACAGTAGCAGATCCATAGAAGCTTTAAATATTCGCATCGTGTAATAAAAACCTACGCGCTTTCATTTTCAATCTACCAATATTGCACGTCACCTATTCTGTTGTCTTTTATAAGTTCTTCTTTCGAAATCATGGAAAGCATTTAAAAGCTTTTTTGTGATATCCGAAAGCCGAAATGAATGATGTTTTAAGTTACTGATTTAAAAAAAAAACAATTCGTAAGTATCGTTAAGTGATCTAAAGGGGCATTAAAATAATAATAATATATATATATATATACACAGGGTGTTCAAATTGAAGTCGGCACTATTGCCAACTTTGTTGCTACTAAAGATACGATGTTGGTTAAATTACCATAGTAGTAGCGTTTTTTCTTCCGATTGCGATGGTAACATTTTAAAAACAATTGAACTTCGCGTTTTCGATATATTAAGAAAAACAACATTTTTTTAAATGGAATACCCTGTATATTTTTGCACATTTTGAACGATCATTTAATTTTAAACAAAATTTATTAATACATAAATACCCTAAACTTACAAATAAACGAACTACAAGCATTTAAATGTCGATTATTGGAAAATAAAAGAAACACATTTTATTATCATCTATCATCTAATATGAACAAAAGATCGCTACTCGATTTATTTCTATTAGTTTTAAACTTATCACAGATAACTAGGACAATAACAAAAGATACATAGTACCTGTCAAGATTATAATATTGTAATCAACGTAAGTAGCTATTTGAATTTGCTTTAACAATGGCATTCACACATTTAGAAAAATGTGATATGTTAGAAAGTTACATAGCTTGTCAAAAAAATTCCCATCGTGCTCTCGAACATTACAATGCGTTATTTCCCGGACGAATCTTGTCTAATCGAAGATATTTCTTGATCCTATACCGAAATTTTAGGTCAAATAATAAAGTATTCGCTAAATCTGTTCCAAGAAAACGATTTATACTTAATGAAGAAGCTGAAACTAATGTTATGGCATATTTCGAAGCGTTTCGGGAAAATTCAATAAGGGAGTGTAAGCGTGATCGTGGACTGTGTCTAGGAACTGTTCATAATATTTTAAAAAAGAATAAGTATGTACCGTATAAGTATAGACCCACGCAAACTTTAATGGCAGGTGATCAAGAAAGACGTACGGAGTTTTGTCGATGGTTTGTTAATTGCGTAAAGGCGCAGTCCGAACTTTTTACGTTTAATTTTGTGGAGTGATGAAGCTAATTTTTCTAATTGTGGTATGTTTAATCGAAAAAACCAGCATTACTAGAGTCGAGAAGATCTTATGCGTAACCATCCTCATAATCCCCAAAGACGTTTTAGTGTAAATGTATGGTGTGGCTTAATCGGGGGAAGAATAGTAGGGCCTGTATTTTACGAAGGTACTCTTACAGGTGAACGGTACACAGAACTGTTGCAAAATACAATAGAGGAGTTTTTAGATGATCTCAATGTAGTTGATCGCCCACAAGTTATTTTCCAGCAAGATGGTGCACCATCGCACAATTCTCACACTGTTGCTGGTTTATTAACAGAACTTTTTCAAGATCGCTGGATAGGTACACGTGGACCAATATTATGGCCACCACGTTTGCCAGACCTTACACATCTGGATTTTTTAACCTGGGGATTTTTAAAAAATGAAATTTATAAAAATCTATGAAAATACGAATGATCTTCAAGAAAGCATCAGCAATATCATAAACAATATCGACGGACGAACCATCTTAAAGGCTGTTAGAATGGTGTACAAACGTGCTCCAAAATGCATAGAACAAGACGTACATGTGTTCGAGCACATGATCTAAGTTTTTTGTTTGTTTTTATTCTATTAGTTTAATACTAGCTTTCCCTTTACGTCCTTATAGTTGTTTTAAGTGTATTAATTATTAATTAATTATTAATTAAGCAAAGTGTATTAATTTTTCGATAACTAGCCAATGTCAACATGATTTTCCTTTAAATGCTTGTAGTTCGTTTATTTGTAAGTATAGGGTATTTATGTATTAATAAATTTTGTTTAAAATTAAATGATCGTTTAAAATGTGCAAAAATATACAGGGTATTCCATTTAAAAAAATGTTGTTTTTCGTAATATCTCGAAAACGCGAAGTTCAATTGTTTTTAAAATGTTACCATCGTAATCGGAAGCAAAAACGCTACTACTTTGGTAATTTAACCAACATCGTATCTTTAGTAGTAACAAAGTTGGCAATAGTGCCGACTTCAATTTGAACACCCTGTATAAGTATATAAGTTTAAGGAAAATGGTGAGACGATCAAGACTTGACGAACGTCTCGAAGATCTCAACCTCCTCCAATAATTGATGATCTAACCTTCTGATGCCAACACAAGTTTACTATTACATGAATAGCTTTCTCGTCTATTTCGGTGGCTTCCGGGGTCTGAAGCACTTTATTGTGATGTACATTGGCAATGGTGTTTTCGAAATCGATCAAACATTCGCATACATTGTATTTTACATCTGTACATCTTCGGATTATGTGGTATTTGCACACTGAACAGTGGCTTCCCGGGTTCCCAATCCGATCGAAAACCTTACTGGGTCCCACCTTTTTTCTTCTAGTTTTTCCTATGCGCTGAAAGATCTTTAACATAACTGATGAGACTAATAGTCCGGGGGTTGCTGCATTTTTTGCTCTGGTCTTCGTTGTATAATCCCAACAGTGGAGCCACGAACGACAAACTGCAACTTCGATTAATCTTGAAAATGAGGAAAAAGTTAATGCCCTTATTCAGCAAGGGTATCAGTTTAGCAATTTTTGTTTAATTTACAAGTCAGTGTAGAAAGCGTTGAAGACATCTTTAAAGACAAGCTAAATTATAGTACGGTGGGTGCCACGTGGATTCCACGCTTGTTGGCCGAAGAACACAAGTTGAATCGTTTGTAAATCGCTTCTTCTTTGCTGTAGCGATATGAGAGACAAGAGAAGAATTGCAACTACTAATGAAACCTGGGAAACCATCTCCAAAGCCAAGGAAAGCAAAAACTGTGTCGTCAGCTGCTAGAGTGATTTGGAATTTTCAAGTGGTGCTGAATAAACTGGTATGGAACAGGCACTAGCCTATTAAGAAGAAGAAGAAGAAGAAGAAGAAGAAGAAGAAGAAGAAGAAGAAGAAGAAGTGGTGCAATTAATGGAAACTATTATTCGGCACTCTTGCGCAATAAAGTTAAGCTGCCGATGAGGAACAAATGGAATAGAAGACAAAATTTCTCCAACGCAATGCTCGCCCTCCATACCACTGCAAGAACAATTGGATCCATAAACAAACTTCAGTGGATCTTCCTTCCTCCGACTGGTTGCCCCTTAAAAGATTTTTTAATTAGGAAAGCATTCCATAACGACGTAATCGAAGCTGTTCAGGAGTGAATACGCATGCAACCCAAAAACTTCTTCCAGGGAGGTGTTAGCAAGCTTCCAGATAGGTGACGCAAGCCCATCGCTAGGCAGGAGAACCACATCGTAAAGTAATATAATGTTCATCATAATATTGTAATACCCTTTCTTACACATAAATTCCTGTTGTAAGTTTGAACACTCCTCGTATATTGACTAAAACCTAATTTAATATTGATTATGTAAATACCCTTAATTTACAAAGATATTAGAGACAGTTTGTGGTATATTCCAATAAGAGATTTAATGAATATTTAAGAACCAGCTGTTTAATTCGTATTAGCTGTATGTATTATAATTATTGGAAGAAATTTAAAGGTAGAATACATTTTCTAATAGATCGCTGTATAAGTTAGTAGTAATCATTTGTTTTTGTTAACGTCCATAAAGACCATGAAAGCGAATAGATATTAGCGCCCTGAATATAGACAACCTACTGAATAATACTGTTCCAACAGAAAAACGAACGATGCAATCTGTTTAAATGAAGCTACAGGTTCGTTTTCTGCTGCTACAAACTAGAAACGTCTACTAATCTAAATGATAAACTACAGGAAGAACCAATTATCCACTATATGAATGTGTAATCAATCACATCTGTGAAATTCCTTCGCAAGCACTTATACTTTATTAGATGAAAAAATATGGAAACGGTATCATTTGTAACATACTTTTTCAAATTTCTAACCTAGCACATATTTCATTTTCAAACTAAGCCTAGAAGTTGGATGAGATTGAAGTTTTTGCAAATGTAGTTACATATTTCAATTTTCTATAAATATTTTGTCGAACAGTAGGCTCAAAAATGAGGGCAGTTAAATTAGTATTAAATTTCTTGTAATTATGTGATGTTATACAAGAAAACGTGATAAAGAGAAGAGTAATTAAAACTTTCTACCTTTTGGAGAATCGTTAATGAAACAGAAGCGCAAACTGGACCTAAAATAATTTTTCGCTCCCTAAATCTGTTGAAAGGAGCTGTAATTTATTTTTAGAATTTAATTGATAGTGCCTTTTGTCCATAAATAGATACAAATTAAACATTTCAACTTTGATTATAATCTCCAAAAATGGATTAACCTTCTTGCGGAACTAAACTAAACCCTCTTCCATATCGTTTTTCGATATGTAATGATTTTAACCTTTTTTTATTGCAGTCATACATACTACCCCCCCCCCCGAGAAACCGGAAGTGAAATGCGGTCGCCTCAGCCGGGATTCTAACACCCCACCAGATATACCACATTTCACTGTGACATCGAGTGGCAGCGCGTATTTGCGCTACTCCACCAAGGTCCCTAATGATCTAACCTAAAATACAACTGTTCTCTATGAAAAATCGACAAAATAATATTACGTAAGGGATACTACATTAATTATACACCCGCCCCAACAAATTCTTAGTCCCAAAATTTTGAATGGAAGAAAAGCCCACTAGAACCAGTTTCAAACACTCAGTATAAAAACTATTTATATACATCCTCAAAATCCGTTGTAACACAGTTACAATGTCTGTATACATGTTCTTCGGGTAAAAATTCAATGATTATTAGGATATAGCGGGGCCATGTGGGCTTACATTATGTTCCTACAAGTTATGCTACCTATTATACACACATTCATCCTTCCTTCAGTCTCACTCTGGGTCACAATTAAACTTGAAACGTATTTTTTGTTACTAACGCCTATACAATTCGATCATGTAATTTTTTAAATCTTATGATTCTACAGAACAGTTTCTCAATGTAACTGCAATATTCAGTTCGAAAGTAAACAAGGCAAATGCTACTGATAGCATACCGGATGGTTCACGAGGAAATAGGCAACCCAAAATACATGTCACAAGATACTGTTTACTTAGTATGTTGTTACGCTCGTTTGATTTTGCCGCTTCTTACGGATTAAAGTCTTATATTAATTGCCGCCCCTAAGTCGATTACTAGTCTATTATTTTCAGGTAAAGTTATGGGAGATCACCTTTTCGAAATCTCTGAATGGGAACGCTGACATGTATGATTAGTCTATATATGCCGATCGAAAACAGTACTTAGAATTCTTTGTCTGTAGAATGGCACGGAAGTTCCACGTGGAAGATTTTGTTCTAGAATGTTTGCAACATATTTCGTAATATGACGAAATACGTTCAACAGCTGCATATTTACGTTTTTTTTTTTTTGGCATTCTTTTAAGATCTCCTCTCGAGCCGGTTGCTTGTTAAGACCTCAGCACCG
>JABXWE010049221.1:0-10368 GCA_014611495.1 Limonius californicus
CATGTAAAGAATGTTATTTGAAAAATTATAAGGATTGAAAATGATAAATGTATACCGGATTGGATTGTGAGGCAGTTACGATCTTCGGAAAGTGCTACGTAGTGCGTTATTTGGATTTGAAGTGAAGTTATGGATGGATATTCCTTATGGAATGGTGTTGAGACGTCTGTATGTGGTGTAGACGATGTTTTGGGTTGTCCTGGGTAAAGCTGGAAGCCCTAGAATGTAGATTTTTATAATTTTGTAGTTTTGACATCTGATTTATTTGTATTTACAAGATTTATTTGTATTAAAGGAGTTGTGATGATTTTGATTTAATTTTGTATTTTGTAAAGGAGGTATAGAAGCAGTTTTGTTGCTTAGAGTAACTTTGTTTATTACTTATTTATAAAATTAGGAAGATTTTGTATTTTTGAGGTTAAGTTTGATTTTCACTTAAATATTTTATGTATAGTAGATGTACAGGATGTATTTGTATTTTTGTACCTTTGTTAGTGATTTATGTTTATGTGTATAATGATTTTGAGAAGTTTTAAGTGAAATTTGTATAAATGTAATATATTAACCACGTGAATATTTTTTGTTACAAATCTTCGCTTAATTAGTGTCAAAAGCTTCTAAATTTGATGTAGATACTGAATATGAACTTTGTTTGTTGAAATTGTATGTGTTAATCTTGTTATTAACAATTTAATCAAGTTTGGAATCAGCTGTAGATCTTTTTGATATAGTTCTGTTTTGTGATTGGTACATTTCAAATTTCGATGTGGCATTTTATACCAAATTTTGAATTTAGTTTATTGTATTGTATTGTAAGTGTTTGTAGAGTCAGCACGTATAATTTTGGGCTCCGATGTTAAATTTAAAATGTATTAAGAGCTAGTTTTGAAAATTGTGGGCAGGGCCTAAGTTTGTTGAGAAATGTGTGTTAAGGCTATGTCAATTTAAGAAAGTTTAAATATGTGCAAGTGTAATATGTGATGTGTTTATTTCGTATCAAAAGAAATTAATAAAATTTTATTTAAGTTCAAGTTACTAAAAAAGTGTTTTTATTCTAACAAAATTAAATTTACCTGGGGTTTGGAGGTTGAATTGTGTTATGTAATTCCAACGGTTCCTGGTAAAGATAAAGTTATAATTCTTCGAACGCAATTTTGGTTGAATTAAAAGATCAATTTATAAATCTACTTACCTGATCTGTTTAATACATTTAAACAAAAGTTGTTGAAGTGTTTCATTGGATGTTTACAACACTTAACCAAAAAGTTGTAAGAAGCATTTGTCAACGATGCTGGAAGCAGTCAAGGAATACAGTGATCAAAGTATGGATCTGAGCAATCGCGGCGAGGTAAAATGTATGCAGTCGTTGCAGTTCCGAGAAATTCTGATATACAGCCCGTTCCAAAATGTTGGATTTCAGATAAGTTTACAATTAATTTATGTATGTGTTTGTTTTACTTGTTATTGTGATTAGATAACTATCTTTGGAGAGGCCACGAAAATAACCCTGAGATCTTTGTAATTTTTATATGCTGATGTAAATTGAATATTAAGTTTGTAATGTGACGAATATTTCATTTTTAAGTTTATGTTATTGGCGCAACCAACGTGAAGATTTATTTATTTTTATAACAAATTACATAGAAATTCTTAATTTTGAGCTAACCAAAGTTGACCGATTATATAATTTAATTATTAATTATTTATAAACTTATTACATAGCATTCTTTATGGCTTGTCAACGTGGGGCTTTTGAATTATGTATTCTTAAAATAATTCATAGCATATATTTATGGCACCATCAACGTGTTGCTATTTGTTTATTTATATTTATAACAAATTACATAGCAAGATATATATATATGTATATATATGCTTTTTACACGTTAACCTTTTATCTCTATGAAGGCCCAAGTATTCAACTTCGTCTGCTTCTGAAACAGGAACATTGTTTAAAGTTACACGTAGAAGTTGTAATAGTCTTTTTGTGTACGTTATAAATATGATCTTCTTTTCATTGCCCTTGATCTTCCATTAACGCATCCATCCTTCTATTGTACTTAATCCTACTTGTAAGAGGTTTATTGTGGTTTGGGGATCTTCATGGCATGAGTGGATGGCAGTATCGTCTGTAAATGTTCCCAGTGTTGTGCTGGGCGCAGTCGGTATGTCTGCAGTAAAGAACAGATACAAAATCGGGCGCGAGACACTGCCCTGAGGGACATCAGTGCAATTTAGTATGATTGTGAAATTTCATTACTGTTTAGTTTGAAAATATCGATTTGATATATACGATTTAAACCGAAGATACTATAGTTGAGAAACGATATGTTTGATTTTAAACAGCAGTTTAAACGCCTGTCTAACGTCCAAATATATTGCTGGCCAATATTTCTTGTTATGGTGGTAACTTCTGAATAACATCGATTATTCTATGGCACTGTTTTATAGTCGAATACCATCTACTAAATCCAAGCTGATGATTTGGAATCCATTCGTCTAGCAGAGCTTCGCTTTAGTATTAACTTTTAAGAAGTTTCAATACGACAGGTAACAAACTGATCGGTCGATATGACTGAACCTCATTGGGTCGTTTTCCAAGTTTTGTGAATTAGGATAATTTGCGCGAACATTAATTGCAACGGCCAGTAGGTTAAGTGCTACATCTCCTAAATCCAAAACCAAGAATATACCTGTCACAGTTGAAATGGAGCGGCTTCCAACACTACCTTTGGCCCGCAATCTGGGTATATCTATCGAATTTAGATTTCTATCTGCTAAGCTTATTCTTCTTAACACATCAACATCTCCATCAAAGGCTTTTTTGCTTACCCACTACACAGTTTGTCGTTAGGTTTTCCAAAGTCACCATTCCCCCTCCTAAGCCAAATTATTGAAGATTGGTTACATTTTACTATTGCAGAGATTTTGCGAATAAAACACTTTCCTTACGGTGGAACATAATTTTAAAAAGCTGTGGGCACGATTATTTCGTTTGATGTAATTATAAGAATACATAAATGTCTTAAAGTGACTGCAGTGTTTATATATTCGTATTACCACAAGAAATTTTCATGAAAAATAGTTTTAAGTAGACGTTAACTACGAACGAATCGCGTAATTATTTTTTCATGAATGAATGAATGGATGATCGATTATGTAAATCCTACAAGAAAGCCTTACTTTCATAGTTAAAAAGATAATTAACAATAAGGCTAGTGATACAGTAATTACAGCCAAAAATTTGTGTTAAAGTTCAAAAACAATAATGGGCTTGAGTGATCCAGGACTGTTTAACGCCATAGGTAGCAGTTTCTTGATAATAGTAACCGTCTGCAGCATGGATAAGCAATGGATACTCAATTTATAGTTTGACATAATTTTGATGTTTTGAATTGAATTGAATATAATTGTCAACTCATATAGTAATCTATATTTTTTGGTCGTGGAAAAAATACGGTTATTTTGTTCACATGAAAGATGAAACAGCTTCGTGCGCGAATAATGCCATCTACACTTCATTCCGAGAACGTTTCAAATGATGCTCGTACACCGAAACTTAATTTGGTAGAATATGACGAAAAAACAATTAATATTCTCTTCTACTACTTTCTCGGTAAAATTAATTTTTGGATTGCCAGAAGCCTTGGCCAGCGGCTGCTTTTAGTGTCGCTCGTGCTGTTCTGTATTTCTTTGAGTATTTCTTTTGATCTCAAGAGATCCGATCTCTTATTTCCTGACATCACTATAAGAAGACTAATAACTTCGTGTGTAGGTTGCATGGTCGACGGACAATGCGAGCGAACCTAATATCGGGGCTACCTTTTGATCACTGTTTCATATCACGAGACGAGTCTATATTTATAAGCAACACTATAATAAAGTTCGACACGCGTGCTGAGAATAAATACATCCCTTTTGGGAGAAAAATATACCTGAAAGAATTTCCGTGTGGTAGGGAAGGCGGTTGACAAGCGTCGTTATTTGCCAACATCAGAAATGCTGTCATACGCAGGCCCAGCTTTGTGTTCCGCTTTTCTATGCCGACCCGCTGCAGAATACTCCGATATTTCATGGATTTGTATCACGTTTTATCTGATTTTTCACTCGAACGCTCGCAGCGGAAAAATAATGGGCGAGAAGTGCTGATACAGGCCGAATATGACTTCGCTTGCGTTAGCGGGATTGTTTCGCGGGTTGCATTGTATTTTCCTAAAGGTGCCCAAATGAATATTCATGAGTGGAAAAAAGGACTGGTTAATCCCACTCATTGAATATTGATGAGTCGCTGCGGTTTCCTGACGTACAGTTTTTGAATGTAAATACAATCGGACATATTTTTAAATATGAACGATTTCGGAATAATAATGGATTCTGGGGAAACACTGCAGGAAACAACAGCTGCGCGAAATCCCAAGGAATTACAAATTCACTGACCTCCATTTAACTCAAACAGTATTTTGTAATAAGAGGAAGTATTTACAGTCTACGTTCAAGAACCGAAAATGCATTTTCACAAAGTTATATCACTGTTTCTCTTAAATGAAATATTGAAACTCTGAATGTTGTAGTACCTAAGTTTACATATACATACTTTTTTTTATTATGTTAATAGCTTGAATTCAAATATCTCAATGCATAGGTAATTAAATTTGTAAAAATAGATGATGGAATGCTTTTCAAATTGTTAACCTTATTTTGACTTAATACTATGCCGTGAGGCGTAAGGTGTAAGGCGGTGAAGTTGAGTTTATTCTTGTATTTTAGATATTTCCCTCCATGTTTTCTTATTTTGTATTATTTTCTTGATTCCTTCCCACTCCTTTCTCACTGCTACTTCTTTAATCTTGTCATTCCACGTTCTTCTTGGTCTTCGTCTCTAGTTATTTTCTTGTACTTTTGTTTCGTACACTCTTCTTGTAAGGCTTTCCTCCGGCATACGACACACATGCCCAAACCATCGCAGCTGTCGTTTTACTTTGTTGTTTATAGGTTTAATCTTTTGTTACTGCCTATATATCTCATCTTTTATTTCATCTCTTTTCGTTTTACCCGCTATTTTTCTAAAAAGCGCATTTCCATAGCTTTTATTCGTGTTTTATGTTTTTCTGATAATATCCCTGTCTCCCTATTGTACATTATTATTGGTCTTACTACCTTCTTTATTATTTCTTTTTTATTTTCCTTTCTTCCTAAAAAGTTGCTCTCAACGTATTGGAAATGCTTTGTTTTCCCATTCTTTTATTTTCTCTTTATCTATCTTACCGTTACTCTCTATTATTTCTCGTAAGTATTTTTTGCTGTCCATCTGTTCTATTGGTTTCTCCTGTATTCTTACAATAGAAGTTTTCTTTCCATTTGAAATGATCACACTCTTTGTTTTGTCTCTGTTTATATTCATACTTATTTTGGGTAATTCTCTATCCTGTACTTCCAAATTCTGTTCCAGACATTTTTCTAAGTTCATCAGTATGGCCATATAATCTACGAATAGCAATTCAGTTATCTGTGTTTCCTCAATTTTCCAATATTGTAGTTTTTCTCGCTTCATCTGTTTCTTTGCCTCTTGTATAGCTTCACCTTACATTATCGCAAACAGTAATGGAATCACCACATACCCCTGTTTAACCCCTATCTTTGCTACAAATCTTTTCAAATCTTCCTTGTTTATCCTTACGATGTTTGTATTATGTTCATTGATATCTTTTACTAGTCCTATTGTTCCTGTTTCTACTCCAGGTTTTCTAAGATTCATAATAGTTCGTCCTATATAGGTGCTAAGGTTATTGTTTTGCAAAACAATTCAAATACGCTTAATTAAAATAATATACAACAAAATCTATATTGAATACAGTAAAGTGATTATGTGTGGTGGTAGCTCAGTTGATAGAGCGCCCGCTTTCTGAACCAAACGTTGATTCTGGCTTGGGTTCGAAACCTAAACGTTACTATGCAGATTTATAAAAATCTTGTCTGCAACCCACCACACACAATTTTCCAATCCGGTTTGCAACCGTGGGATCTTAATGTTAAAAACCTTCTCTGGAATTTCTGTCGTTCGGATTTGAGGTTAAACTGTAGATTCCCCGTATTTCTACCTTATCGCTGAGGAGAAACACGTGGCAGAGAAGAGGCAGATGACCAGTTGTAATTTTACATGAAATCAACTATGGAAAATTAGTAGCTGCCGTTATAGTAGTTCGTCCTACACATTTTTTTATGTTAGTCGATTACCAGTTGCTGAGATATAGAACAGTTGCGTGAAATCTTAAAACGGATTCTTAAGAAAAATAGACGATCATGTGCATGAGAAATAACTGGAATATTGAATAAAGCAGTGATAAAAGAACCTTTTGTCTCTCCCTGCAGTAGATACCTAACCAAATGGAGGACTTTAATTGATCAATCTGTTTGTAGTTTGTATGGGTTCACAAACAGCTAACAGGCATAAGCCGATTAAGTATTATTGTCCTGGCAAACAAAATACATCAAGATCAAATCCTTGTCCGCCCCAAGGTTTAAATAATATAAGCACACGGCCCTGTTTAGGCAGGCAGGGCCTACGAACCAATATGGCTCAAACTTCTAGAGCAAAGGCTTGTAAAGGCAGACAAGCTACAGGTCGGTTCTTACCTGATAATGCTGGGTGTAGTTTCCAAATGACGACGCGGTCTAAGCCGAAAGTAAATTGTAATACTGACAGTTCGAAAAACCGCGAAAGCCTCAAAGAAAATAATATCATTTCCATAGTAACGTAGACAGTTTGTATCAAATACAATAATATCATTTATTATTTCGGCTGCTTCAGTATTTAAGTAAAACAGATATTAACTCCTTTAATAGTCGCTTTAGAGAAAATGACCACTCTTTAGTTTCAACTTCTTTTCATCTCTCCTACATGTAAGTGAAGTAGTGACCTCACGTCATGGCACACAAAAACCTTTTTTTTTTATATGGTACGTTCAAAAACAAGATAGGTAAATATTCATAAAAAATCGGAATGTTGTCTATTCACTACATAAATCAAAAAATTACAACTTTAAATTCTACTCCGCTACTTTTAAAAATGTTTAGTTTGTTGCTTTATATAGACTATATATTTCGAGTTACAAATAATACTAAACATAAGCGACCCCACATAACTTTTCCATTTGGAAACAAAATTGTTTTTACTTAACTAATATATCCTCTGGTGTACCATATCACAAAAACAATTTACAGTTTAATTGGGTACCAATATTATAAACTGCAAAAATGAAGTACTAAAAATTCTTAATATAACCGATTTTATGAACTTAACCTCAATGGCCTGAAACTAAACCAGAATTCATTTTATACTACTTGTAATACTGAGAGCTTCCATTAAAAAATATTTCAATATTTTATGCTTCAACAAGCACATAGTGTTTTACATAACTATTTTGCCAACAATTTAAAAAATTGCATAAGAATGCCATTCTATATCTAGTTTTAGATATTTTTAAAAGTTGTTGTGAACACGCCTTTACCAATTTGCTTTCGTTTCCTACTGGATCAAATCCAGAACAATTTGGTGTCGGTTTTCCAAAGTAATTAATTACTTTTGCCAGTTGAGTGCCATGTTTTAAAACCAAACAGACTTATTTATATGAAGATTTCGGTATATTCCTAAATTACAAAATAATACATGCTGCTTGTAAAAATGTTATAAGTAATAAGGGCTAGACTTTCGTAATAGAGTATTATAACAGAATGTTTTAGGCTCAGGTTTGATTATATTGTTTCAACTTATTTAAAAATACCTACAAAAAATATTGGTGAAATAACTTGGAAATCCGCATCCTAGATCTCGCTCGATCAAGAACAAATAAACAAAATAACTGATTTAAGACAATTTTCTACTCAATTAAGAAATGTATTTTAAGGTAGGCGTATTAACCTTTTTATAAAATAATTGTTAATAAATAATCTCTCTTGGACTTTTGCCTGAGAATGGTTTACATTTTTGGATTTGAAAGCCTCACCACATACATAGGGTGTCTCAAAATTGATAGAATTTGATTCAGGGGCTAAAGCAAATCGAAAATTAAGAATTGAAATTTTTCCGATTGTCCTTCGTGATCGTGTTATTGATCGACAACAAACATTTAACATCTAAATGAAACTTTTTTAAAAATTAATAATATTTGCAAACATTTGTTATCACACAATGTATTGCGTCCTACTTTACAAACATTCACCCGATTTATCGTAGAAACACGAACCCTTTGCAGCAGATTTTCGTTTGTTGACATATTCAGGATCACAACAGGTTCGCGGTTAACGAGTTCTTTCAAACGGACCCAGAAAAAGAAATTTAACAGATTCAGATTCGGTTATCTAGGCGGCCATGGCATGAGTCCACCCCTTCCAATCTATCTCTTATAATGTGACAGTGCACCATCATGTTGAAACCAACAATGTATTCTAACTGCTAGAGGAACATCATCGAGCAATGGCAATGGTAAATTTACATTTAAAAATTGATGATATAAGAATTCAGTCGGTTAGGTAGAATGTGTGAACCAATTACAGTATTATTTATTAATCAAGTCCAAATTTTTATTAGACGTCGCCTTTGATACAATTTTTCCGTATTCAGTAAGGGTTTTCAATCCTCCATTCGTGCAGGTTATAAGTCTTTATGTTACCCGTCTCAGTAAATGTGGATTCATCACTCCGTCGAATCTTTTCAATGAAATGTGAAACATTGTTTACGCTATGTTACAACCATCTGTAAAAATTGATTTGAAGCTCTCTATCCCCGTCATGCAAAACTTGAACTGTTTTAGCCTAAATGGATGCGCATCATTTCTCCTTAATAATCTGTGAATAGTACCTTTTTGAAATAAGTTTGGGACATACAGTTCGAAGGTTTATATTTGGTCCGCTTCAACAAGTTACATTACATCACAAAAGCAAGAGCACAACTGTGAAACACCCTGAACATGCAGCGATGCCTTAAAAACTTTTAATAGAGAAGTAAAGCGAACTTTGAAAATCCACGGGAGGATTTGATCATATCAATTCTTTACACATTCACTCAATGTTATGTATGTGGTTTGCATAAAGCTATCGAGGCCTGAGATAAAACAAAATCCTGAAAAATAGCCGAATATTAAATCTTCATGGCGCAAAGTAGGCCATAAATAAAAAGATGCCCCATCAAACTTTGTTGCTGGCGAAAAAGAAAAGTCGTGTTATATCAGCAGCTATAATAAAGCCAAAACTTTCATAAATCGAACTTCCCTAATTCATTTGCTAAAAGAGACCATGTAATGAAAGTTTTGCAGCTCCTTTTGTAAATTTATGTTCGAAAGTTTCCTTGGATTAAAATAGAAATAAAAAAAACTGGACGTTTAGTTTCAAAATTCTTGCAGGGCTTCGACCAACAATGCTAATATAGTTTATCGTCATTTAGCCTAAAGCATTTTCAAAGAAAGATATACCAAACGGCTTCCTTTTCGATTAGCTTATCAAAAAAAATGGTTGCATACAAGTATTGTAAGGGACCGCCCCGGACCGCTTTTATTTTTGAAATATTTCTAGCCTTATAGCAATTGAATTTAAATTATTTTAGTTAGGTATTGAATTTGCGTTTCCGTTTATTTGTTGTAGTCGGATTACGCAATCTTAGGTCAGTTCTTCGCGGTCTCGAGTTTGAGGGTCAGGATGTTTATAAACAGATTTTATGTTCACATATCTTAGCTCAGCAATTATTATTTTGTAATTTAGTCACGTAATTTTAAGAACTTGAACTATTTAGAATCTCTTGTAATTTATTGTATTGTTGTACGTTCTTGTGAGTTGAGCTTGCCGACTTGGAAGATTTTGCAGCAGTTCTATTTAATTTCCCAGAACTATTAAAGTATTCGCGTTAAATTTCAAGGTTCAGTTGGGGAACATATTTTTCAAGAAGTCGTAAATTTGTTTTGGTTACGTAGTTTCTTGCTATAAATAGGGACGAACTGTTGAAATTAGAACAATTATTTTGTACTCGTTCATCGAAGCACACCATTTTCAATATCACCCCCGCATTTTGAAAATAGTCTCAACTGTTGCTCTGCGAGATTTTCCTATGCGAATTAATCCATTCCCTTTCCCCGCCTTCAGTAGAGCGCTCTGGCTTGACCGGCGCCCCTGTAGGATTTTTCCTCGACGATACATCCTTTCCCCGCCTTCAGTAGAGCGCTCTGGCTTGACCGGCGCCCCTGTAGGATTTTCCCTCGACGATACATCCTTTCCCCGCCTTCAGTAGAGCGCTCTCGCTTGACCGGCGCCCCTGTAGGATTTTCCTTCGACGTTACATCCTTTCCCCGCCTTCAGTAGAGCGCTCTGGCTTGACCGGCG
>JABXWE010049237.1:0-10452 GCA_014611495.1 Limonius californicus
TGGTCTTCTAGCATGTGAACCTGTTGCCCTAAACCGCTGAAGACATCGACCAATAGTCGTATGATGAACAGCAAGCTTCCGTGCAACCTCACGTTGGCTATACCCTTCTTCCATCAAGATGACAATTTTTACAGCACTATACTCACTTACATTTCTTACTGCAGGCATTTCAATGTGTACACAATTCGAACAAAATGAATACCTGACCACAAGTTGAGAAAACACAGGAAAATCAAACCCAGAACGCTATGACACTTGCAGACAATTACAATGCAATATTGCAGATTAGCGCAAAACAAGTCTTAACTTGCATTGACATGACTAAAAAGAGTACAAATTGTTTCATTGTTTCAGAAAATGTGTGATTTATAAGCCTCCACGATAAAGAAATTTATATATTCAAAAATTTATAGGTGGTGCGCTAATTTTGTCCATCAGTGTATATAGCTTATTCCCTTCCAACATCAAAGAAAATTCAAGTTTTATGATATTCGACGTTTACGTTAACGGGGTAAATCCAGGTTTAACTATAAACCCCTTAAAAATGGTTGCAGGAATAAAAGATTATCCTACAGAGATAAATTTCATCATGTGCCTTCCCTGTCTCCTGGACGTTGGCGATCACTTCGGCGAAGGCGTCTCTGTCTTCTGCTAACCGAAACAGCTCTCCCGCACTTCGGATGTTGGTACATCCACGAATATTCTTGCGCCATATCTGTTTCCTGCCTATTCCACGACGGCCTTCGACGTTGTCCTTCAGTATTAACTGTAGTCTACGTATTTCTTTCCTCGTAAGATGTGCCTCATATTTACGTTTCTAACAAAATACCCAAAAATTTTTCAATCCAAAATTATTTAACTAAAATTTATCAAAAAACACGAAATTACTAATTTAAAATTAATTAAATTATAAAAGCAAATCATAATTGCACTTAACAACAACGTGGTGTAATACATTTTCCAATGTAAATTTGCGCCTGTTGTCAGCGAGAATATTTGGGTACTGTGAAAAGATTTTCTCGACATCACACGACACTATTGGTACAAATTCATAATTTACAATGTCAACGATATTTAAATGTTCATTTCTTGATTCAAGGGCTGTTTCATTTTGCAACACTCCGCTTATATTCTTCAGTTGTTGATAGCTTCAAATTTTTCACAGCGCTTCGTTTAATTTATTAATGAAATCTTTCTTCTTCAGTTTAGTTAAACGCTTAACCATATCTTCTACTATTTCAATGGTGTCTTGTAAAAATAATCCCTTCGCTTCTAGTTTAGAAATTGCAGTTGAAATGCAAGCCAACTTAGCTCGAATAAAAATCAAATCTTCTCGAATACCTCTTTCTCTCAGAAATACCCTGTGCTTCTTCAATGGCCTGCACTTCTTCATAGTCGAATTCATTAACAACTTTTTCAGCGTAATACACAGCAGGGTCGAACCAAGTTCCCCATCTTGCAATGATTGGCGCTGGCGGAAGTAGAACGACCACTGCAACATCCCGAAACTTCTGCACACCACTCGGTGCTTTGAGAAAAATCTTTTTCCCAGATTATATCAGCACGTTAACGTCTGAATAAAGATTGCGAATTAAGTCAGTTACTCGGTGTAAACCATATGCTAAACAGGTCACATGTATCATTTTTGGATTTTGCACGTATACCGTGCAGAATCACTACAAACCACTCGCACGTTTTCATATAAAATTCCAGACGGCCACAATAAGCTTAGAGAGACGTTGAAGAAAGCAGCAATTGTTGAATGATTCACTTGGTCCAAAACTTTTAATGTCAGCAGATATGATCTATTTTCTTCATCGTTAACCCCTAATATCCCAAACACAAACTATGCTACGCGTCTTTGTTTTGCATTGGTTGTTTCATCCAAAGACACCCAAATACTGTGAATCCATTACTTTTTCTCCTAGTTTATGTAATGCTGCTGCATATAACTCGGAAACATAATTTATTTTAATGTCGATTCGTCTGGAACATTCTGTTTCGTGTACTTTTCCAAAAAATTGCAAAGAGCTTCATTCTTTAATTTAAGCAACGCAATATCAGCGCAAATAAAGTCTTACAAATGTTTTCATTAAATTCTAAACGTTTAGGTGAAGGCCTTGATAAAGCAGAAATTAACACTTGCCGCTGGTTATTCTCCCTTTTTCGATTTTTATTACGTGCATGTTTTCCGGTTTGGAGATGCTGGGCTTGAAACTTTTTGGTTGCCGCAACAGGAACCTCGCAATATTTACAAAATAACAGACGCCCGTCTGTTGTGAAATCATCATAGTCCCACATAAACTGGTTTAAAATAGCACTTATACACTTTTTTTCTTTCGGCATCTTGAAGATGTTAACACACTATTGGAACTAGTAGACAACTGATTGTTGATGAAATGTGAATTGTTAAACTGCCAACTTTCACAGGTTTTCCAGTTAACGCAACAAGGCCACTCAAATCCTGGTAATCCTCTTAGCATTTTCAAGTATTCTGGTTTTTCGAAGCTTAACAACTAAGAAAGTACCTACCTATTCAAAATATAGAATGAATGAGTTTAGAAGATTATTAAAATTTCTGGAAATTTCCAGACTGCTTGACTAGGTGAATCCTTACTTGATAACAAAAAATTGTATAAAAATGCAATTTAAACAGACAAATGCTGCTCCAAACAATCAAAATATGTATTTATTATCAAACATCTCTAATATGTGCATTTATATATGCAAATATGCAAATGCATAATTATCCTAAACTTATTAATGTATATTAATCTTAACTAGATCCCCTATCTGGACTCTGTTAGAAAAACACAAAGTAAGTTGTTTCTATCTTCTACTTGATTCTATTTACGAAGTTTTTCCTAGTTACATGCTAATTTTCTTTAGAAATAAGTATATTATATCTTCATTAACCATGAATAAAATCCTACTTTCAACAATTTAAATTTTGTTACAACTAGCTAAATATTAACTTTGTTAGTAAACTGTACGTAATTTGTTTCATTTCATGCTATTTACAAATATTTCGCCTAACTACACATTATTTTTAGTTAGAAATAAGTAAATAGTACCCTTGTTACCCAATAATACAGTCCAACATGTGTAGGTACACGTGTTTGCCGATTCCTTAAAAATATTTAAAATTAAAACTCTGAAGCGGTACTTTTAGAACATCTATTTAGTTGCAAATTTTGTGTTTTAACAGTTATTATGAAAAGTTTGCATTGTAATTTAGGCATGTATCAGCTTTATAATGTATACAAATGCCGAGACATTCCCCCAAGGAAAATATGAATATGGTGTATATTAATTATTACCGGGGAAGGTGGCTCCGCGGAAGAGGGTTTACATTTCAATCGGCAGGTTTAAGGATTTTCGTGATTTCCCTGAGTCATATACGTAAATAGTGGGACAGCTTCATCTACGAACTCTCATTATCCCATTTTTCTTACCTTTTCCATCCTTACATTCCCGTTATTGGCTGAAGAGTGGCTGAGGTTTTCGGTGCGAAACCCGACAACAGGGACCCACCTCTTTGTGGGGAATACACCCGCCATTATTCGTTTCCCGCAGGTCAAATTATTGAAAACTATACAAGCACAAATACAATGGTAATTATTGCGTGGAAGCACAAAAAAGAACATTAAATATCGAAAATGCTAAGTAAACAAAAAGTGCACCCTTTGCAGGCAAATAAAAACTGGCACTGCAGAATTCGCAGGTCTTTTCAAGAACTTAGTTTGTAGTTAAAGATTGCAGTTATTACTATTAAGGTATAATTATATGTATATACTGATCTTTATTTAATTAATTATAATATAATCTAACTCATTTTTAAAAGGCTGCTATATTAATATTAACTATTACAAATAAGGCAGGTAGAATGCACATAAATTAAAATCATAAACAGAATGTTCACTGACTGTTTCATTTTTTTTTCGTATTTTTGTGTTATTTTCTGTGTATTGTTGTTCTAAAATGTTTGGTCAGTCTGTTCCGACTTCATACGAATTGTCTTAGGTGCCATGAAAAGTATTTATTTATTGTTTTTGTATTGGATTGCTTGCTTGCTTGCTTTGAAAGAGCGAGATCTAGGACGCGGTTTTCCAAGCATCTCTATGCACTTAGGCCACATTTGGCCCATTGTACACCCTAACTAAGAATTTTGCCTATCTGGGGTAATTCCAACCTCAGTAGTGATTTTTAACGTGTCACACATCGTAGTGGCACGGGACCTACGGCTTTACTTCTTATCCGACAGAAGGCGCATTTTCAGATTTTTCCCCGCTAGAAAAATCTCGCCGACCTCAGCCAGGTTTGAACCCGCGTCCCTCGGATCTAAAGGCAAACGCGCTAACCACTAGACCACCGAGGCCGGCTTTGTATTGGATTAATATAGAAAAAATAGACAAACAGCCTGCATTATTGCCACCCTGATATATTGTTAAACAACTCGCATGTAGAGACCTGTAATAAACATTTATAAACCTAACGTGCTTTTCCACGTTCTACAGGTGTAGTCGCGAATTTAGGAACTTCTCATATATATTAATACTACTTACTATTTGACATCCTCAAACTTCTATGCTGCTTAATATTTCAATGGAATGTTACATTTTTCCGTTTGCTGAATTTTTAATATAACTTTCTTCTCCCAATAAAAAATACCAACGCATATATCCTTATTCGGCACAAAAAAGGCAATTCACTCGCAGTAAGGTAAATAAAATTCTAAAGCCGATAATTCTCTTTCCTACCGTGAAATATTCCAAAGATGAAACCGAGAGGAAGGAATGACGAGGACAAAGATCTTTGTGAATCCAAATTTGTTTGTGACCGGAACTCATATTTTAGAAGTATTCCATACGCCCGGGAACGTTTTAAAGTGCATTCAATTATATATTTAAATTTGAAATGTGGCCAAAATATCAATTTAGTGTGAAAATATTCATTAGCAATGTTACGAAACAGTCTATAATTGCTTTGGTAGTTACGTTGACCGTTAGTTCTATCTCTGCAAATATACTGGCACTAGTAAGTCGGCTAAGAAGTAAAACTAAGTAGATGTGGCTGCCAGTTGCCTAATCGTTTCATTCTAAAATACAAATCGATAGCGATAGGCATCCCGCATCAGTCAAAAAATCAAACGGTATCGGTTCAAATAAATTTTCATCAGCGAACGACTATAACCTACTCATTTTTCTATTATCTTTGTGAACCAACGGGGTTGAGACAATTCGAAACCAGTAGTATGTCAATTAAACACAATTGTGCTATAAACAAACCTAGAGCAGCTATTAGTACAACGAACAATCCCTAGCGCAAGCGCGTATGTCAAAGTGTTGTTAATATCATTTTACCCAAATAATCAGTTTAAATCATTATTTCCGATAAATTTAAAAAAAAATAGATATCAGTGATAGAACTAAATCTGATCTAGAGACATTAATTAAATGTCTTCGTATTCTCTATAGTCTATATTAATTAATCAGGTGTTAGTTGTAATAGTATGCGGAGCACATAATCGTTACTCTAGATTCTAGAACATATTTAACCTTAATTGGGTTTACCATGCTGTAAAGGTATTGACCAAAACAATATCTGCGCTAACATGAAAATTATGTCTAACTAAATAGAGAACATAGAGAGTTAGCAACAACTACATCACATAATGAAATATTTTGTATAAAAACATTCAGATTCCGAGTCGAAAAACTGCCAATAAATATATGGCCTAAAATTAATCGCTGGAAAGTTATTGGCACTTTTTCTATCTCAAGGTTTTAAAATGACCTCCTTGATTAGCTATGCACATTCGTCTTTGTGAAATCGTGGTAACAGCCCGCCCTCATAATAGAGTCGGGATCGTTTTTGATGATATTGGAAGCATCAATTATTCGATCGAGCAACTCATCTCTAGTGTTTGACTTTACTGCATACATCAAGGACTTCATGCGGCGTTAGATCCGGTGACCTGGGAGGCCAAGTAACGGGACCCTGGCGTCCTCTCCAACGGTTTTCAACGTTTTCGCTTAGAAATGCAGTTAGCTCCCTGCTAAAATGTGGAGATGCTCCGTCTTGCTATATCCACATGTCTGCTCTGATATTTAGAGATACATCTTCTAACAACACTGGTAGTTCGTCTTGCAGAAAGCGGAGGTAATGTGTTGCATTCAAACGATCTTCAAATACATATGGCCCAATCATTCTGTTTCTGATGATACCACACCAGACATTAATAAAAAAAACGCTCCTGGAAATGTGACACCGGGGATGCATGTGGATTTTCTAGCGCTCAAACATGTGAATTTCTTGTGTTTGTTATTCCCTTTCGATTGAACGAGGTCTAATCCGTAAAAAGAATTTTTGTGTGCAACTGCTGATTTTCCGATAACCAATGGCAGAACTGTTCACGAACAACATAATCTTTTGGTAAAAGAGCCTGTACTGTTTGTACATGATATGGATATAAGCCAAAATCGTGAATGGTCCTCCATATTTGCATTCGGTTAGTACCGATTTGGTTAACTAGCCGTCTAACGCTAGTAGTGGGACTTCTTCCAATTCTATTGAGAATATTTTCCTCTAAATAAACGTTTCTCCTCAGTGGTCATTCACGTTTTGATTGTGATACTTTACCAGTTTCTCTAATAGTACAATGCACATTGCTGAAAACTCGGCTATCTGGCAATATGCGGCCAGGAAATCGGCGACGATATTCTTGAGCTGCTGCACGTGCATTTCCGTCTCGAAGCCCGTAAATGTAATGCATATTCTTCATTAGAAAACGTTGCCATACTTATTTTATGACAGATAATAACCACAAAACTTAGTTAAATTTCTTTTCAAAGCCCCCTAATGCATGTTTTGTTTATGATCTTTGAGCGTAACAGTAACATTCAAATGTGAATAACTTAGTAATGAGTAATTTTAGACCATATATTTATTGGAAGTTTTCGACTTAGAAGGAACCCGGGAACACGTACTGAAGCTATGTACATCCTATTGCAGGACACCCTGTATACTAGTGTGCTGTACACAAGGTGGCCCAACGAAAACGGCACAGGCGTGTTTTGTGAGATTAAACTTTAATTCTTCGGAAACCGCCCGCTCGCCTATTTTCAACCCCAACATTGGGGATATTTTCACCATTAACATTTCGATTAATTTACTTTACAATAAATAATGTTTTAATTTTTACATTCCGAGCATTGGTTTTCATGAAAATACAGTGCAAAGAATCAAAACTGATCAAAACTCCGTCGCACATTCGAAAATATTTGTAAAATGATTAGACGACATTCGTTGCCAATAAGTTACCACACAATATCGTGCCATTGTCATGTCGTATTTCGTAATTGAATGTATTCTTTGAACATTATAAATAATTATTCGATTTCAGAAAGAGTTGAAATAAAGTATTTTTCTTCGGAAAAAATTAATGTCAGTAGAAGCGCAGAATATTATTCAACCAGTAACATGCAGATAAGCATGTGAATCGCAAGTATGCCTTGGAGTTAGTCAGAAAATTTCGAGAGTGCGGTTCTGTCATAAATAAAAAGCGAAGTACTTAAAATCCGGAAAGAAATCAAGTGGTGGAAGTCGCGGTTCTGGGCCACGTTGTTGTCGATTCGATATTGACTACAAGGCAAATGGCTATTGTATCGATTATTAATCGAACCAGTGATCAACTAGTTTTGAAACACCACAAATTTTATCCCTACAAAATTTATTTCCTACAAGAACTCAATGAAAACGACTTTGACCACCATTCGTAACTGTGTGAGATTATACGTGAACTAGCGAAAATTATTTAAATTTGCTAAATGTTTTTCCGACGAATGCACTTTTTTCGTAAATAGTGCTATCTATCGCCATAATTGTTGCGATTGGTAAGATTCTAATCCGAAGATATTTCACGAAACACATAATCAACACCCCGAAAATCTAAATGTTTGAGGACTGGTAGTTTTGGTGGTCGTCTCATTGGTCCTTTTTTCTTACCTGGTAATTTGACTGTACAGGAATTGTTACAGGACAACAGTGATTGAATGTTAACTGGTATTATAGAGAGTGATAATTATTACCTCGAAGATCGTTCGATGTTCCAACAGGACGGAGCTCCATCGCATTTTGCACTGGTTGTTCGACAAAATTTAGCTGGCAGCTTTCCAGGTCAATGAATTGGAACAGGAGTCGCCCGCGCGGTCATCAGATTTATCTATGCTAGATTTCCTGTGGGATCATTATAATACTACGCAGCCCAACGTAGGAGGGGAGTTTTTTATGTTATTTATCTAGCAATGGAAACAAATAATGTTATCGCGATAATTTTAATTTGTCAAGTCTCTGTGAAATTTTATAGTGTATACTCCAAGTCTGATACACCTCGCTTAAGATTTGTCATTTCTGTATAGAATTAGAGGTGCAAAAATAAAAAAATTAAAACTTGAACACAGAAGCATCATAAAATTTCTATCGAAAGAAGGCAATAATACAAAGAATATCCATGAGAGAATCGTGGTTGTGTATGGGGAAAATAGCCCGTCCGATTTTCAACTTAAATTTTGGTATAAGCAATTCAAATAGGGCAGGGAGTCCATTCAGGATGACCCAAAGTGCGGAAGACCTGTTGAAGAACGAACACAGGAGACACCAGAAAGAAAGTTGAAGATTTGGTGTTGACTGATCGCTGGGTGACAGTTTCAGTTATTGCAAGAGAAGCAGGTATAACAGAAACATCAGTTTAGAATCCTCCATGAAATTTGGGAATGTGCAAGTTGGCTCACTCTTGAACAAAAATTGTGTAGACGACAAATTTGCAAGGATAATTTGATGGCTTTATCCGAAGATGAGGACTTCTTCTTTAAAATTGTAACAGGTAGATGAGACCAGGAGTCCATGCAATGACTTCATAAGGATTCTCCACCACCCACGAAGACGAAGACGCAATTCTCAGCGGAAAAAGTGTTGGCCACAGTTTTCTGGGATGCTGAAGGGATTTTACGGGTTCAGTATATGCCCAAAGGGTCTAAAATAACAGGGAATGTCTACAAAGAAACATTAATCAATTTCAAAGCAGCTGTACGCGAGAAAAGACCTCACAATATTGCCCAGAAAACTGTGCTTCTGCACGACAACTGCAAGGTACATAAAGCACGAATCGTTAAAGAAGCAACTGACGAATGTGGCTTTGAGGAATTACAACATCCACCGTACAATCCCGTTCTCGCCCCCTGTGACTATTATATCTTTCCATAACTACAAAAAACACTTGAGAGGTCGTCGATTTTTGTCGAATGAGGACCTAAAATACTCTGTTGAGTCGTATCCAGCAGAGTTATCAAAAGAATTTTTTTGTCGAAGGCATGGTGTTATTAGAAAAATGTCGGAATAAGTGTGTAAGCGTTAATGGTTCTTATGTTGAAAAATAAAATTTTGTTTGTTCTCTAACTTCTTTCCTTCATACTAAGATAACATAAAAACTCCCCTCGTATAATTAATGGATGCCGTCTAATCACTCCACAAATTATTCAAAATGTGCGACTGTATTTTGAACAAAACGTTTATTACTGTATGGACAGTGGTGGTGCTCATTTCTAACATTTACTACTCTGAAATTGGACTGCACTGCCCCGGGAACCAATACTCGGAATCTAAAAATAAGAACACTGCTGTAAAATAAATTCATCAAACTTTCACATGATGTGTCTTATGATAATCCTTGCGATTTAAAATGTATAGTCTGAAAATCACCCCAATATTGGAGTTGACGATAGGTGAACGGGAATAGCCGTATTACATATTCCCCTGGCAAATTAATTTGTGGAATTAAATTTGTATGTCTTACTGTTTACGAGATCGCTGTCCATGCCCTACTTATGTTAAGTAGACTGTGTACAACCGTAACAAATAGAAAAAGCTAATAATAACTTATATTATAAACAATTTATTCATTTAATTTGTTAGGAAGATGATATTAAATTTATCAGTTTTCTTATTTGAAATTCACCACTGTTGATAAAAATAAGATTAAGTTGTATCTTTACTGGACAAACCTAAACAAACCTCCAGAAGAATATTTCCACATACACCTATAAACTGTTGATAATTTTTCTTTCCGTCAAACTGTTGCAAAAAGCGATACTTGTAACGTCGCCAACAGTTTGATACAAAATACAGACATTATTTAACTCAAAATAATGTTCGCGCCGGCGTTTCGCTTCCACACACGCAAATGTAATTCAAACATTGCAAGTCAACGTACACATTTTCATGTAGAATTTTATGGCTGCTCTCACAGAACAATGTTCAGACTTAAAATAATTTAGTACTGATATTGTTGCTGAGGAATCCAAGGTGCAGTTGAAAACTCGGAGATAAAATGGGGTCCCTGGTTTAAAATAGAATATCTATATATTTGTTGTTGTCACTTAATATACGGCTGTT
>JABXWE010049255.1:0-11159 GCA_014611495.1 Limonius californicus
GGTATACACAATATTGCCAAACAATATTATCTAAATGTTTTATCTACTGCAGAAATATTACCCTTTAATTTTACATAGAATTCCACATGGCAACTTTTTTCTACACCTGGTATATATATATATATATATATAATATTGTATACACAATATAATCTAAATGTTATATCTACTGCATAAATATCGCAAATATTCCTTTAATTTTACAAAGTATTCCCTATGCTAACTTTTTTCTACACTTGATATATATGCTACGGGTAAAGTTAGATTAACGGCTAAACCTAGGATTACCCGGGTAAACTCCGTTCTATCCACGAGACATCGGTAAAGTCCGAATTATCCGGGTAAACCGCGTTCTACCCGTTGTCGCTTGGTTAGATAAGGTTAGGTAAGGTTAGGTTAGGTTAGGTTGGGTTAGGTTAGGTTACGTTAGGTTAGGTTAGGTTACGTTAGGTTACGTTAGGTTAGATTAGGTTCGGACTTTACCCATGTCTCGTGGGTATTACGCAGTTTACCCGGGTAATCCTAGGTTTACCCGTTAATCTAACTTTACCCGTAACATATATATATATATATATATATATATATACCGTGAGTTCAGAAAGTAATTACATAACGGTTGGCCATAGAATAATAAAATAATGTCTAATGCAAGCTTTATATACCAATTGACGTTTAGGCACAGCCTTTCTAGCGCCATCTAGCGCAAGCGCCAGTACCTAATCGGCAGTGTTATGTTAGGTTAAGTTGCACGGTAAATGTAAATAAATCAATTTTTGAAAAAATGAGTTCTATTATTTCAATTTAGACGATAACAGTACCATTCTGTATTGTTTAAATTATCATACGCCGACTAGTTACACTTTAATAAGTTTTGCTGTATGTTTTTATCAATCTTGTAAATGTTGTTGTTAAAGCTTCAAATTATCTCCGTACATTTATTTTGATCAATAGTGTAATTACATAAACAGATAATTTTATATCGCAAACACTATAACCAGTTTAAAAATCATGTTGACAATATACTGTCAGATACAAACTTGTTAATTTTCAAAGCGTTTGTAATATACTTCACTCAGTATAAGCAATTGTTTCTGCATTTTGTACGAAAGTGACCAAAATATAGGATTCATGTTGTTATTGGTTAAATCTGGCTTGTATTTGGATGTCATCCTCTGATTGGTTGTTACCTTGTATGACTGGGGAAAGGCCAAGCTGCGACGGATCACTACTAAACGCTAACTGCTCAGTCAAGTAAGGCTTCATTGAGACATTCAGTTCAAAATAGAACTTGAACGAGATCGATTTTTCCCTATTCTAAATAGCCGCAGAACTTGTTTGTCTTTACGAATGAAACATTTATTGTCAAGACTAAGACTGCAGATGCAAGTTGCAATGTTTTGCGAAACCTTAGTTTATGTGGGTTCAGTAACAGTAAACAGACATACCTATTAAGGTTTCTTGCAACGATAAACAAGATGCATCACGAATAAATCTCCTCCGTCTCACGGTACAATTAATAATCTAAGCAGGCTTTGGCCTAGCACTTGCTCATTATCTTGACAGACAATAACTAAGGAGAAAGTATTCTTGTCCTGGCAATAAGCAAGAATCACAAGGTACACAAAATCTAAGCAAGCCCTGATTAGGCTAAAACATATCTGGCTAAAACACTTCTTGCAAATAGCCGTCCAAGTCGTCATGCGACAGGTCAGTATTTCCTGATTATGCTGGGTGTTGCCCTAAATGACCACGCGGCTTAAGCCGAAAGTTAATTTTAGTCTTCACAATTCCAGAAACCGCGCAAGCCTTAAATAATAAAAAAATATTCATTGTTTATCTATTATAAGTTTGTTAAAAAATTATAATAACCAATTAAAGTACCTAACCTTATGAAAGGTAATGGACGCTTGAGATTTTAATCTCCCAATGTTTCTGTTCCTAGACTGCACTTTTGCAATCCATACTACTATATCACTATCAGGTAAATGTTATGGCTTTTAGAACATGGGATTTTTTCAATAATGCTGTATGGCTATAGTTAAGCAAGTCTAAATGCTTATTTTAAAATGAGTAGATATGAAATTAAGCAACAACCTGGTCTTAGTAAATTATTTAAACAAATTAATACACGTTATTAAGATATAGTTTCTACAGAGCCTAAGCTATAATACGCTATTTAAACACATAAAAATCGACTGGAAATGTACTAAAACTAAGCTAAAATAATAAAAATATTTCGTTAAATCTATAAATTATTTAAGTGAAAATTGTTAATTTTATTCTTCGGAGAGCATTTGTTAGGCGTCCTCTTCCTAAAATTTGATAGTCGTTACCATGTATGTCGTTGGCATAACAAAACATATAAGTAGGTACCTCTGAATGTCTGGTTGAATTAAAAAAATTGTTTAGCGCTAAATAAAGTAATAAATCAGTTTTTCTACTTCCTTACCCATTCCTCTTTAACAGAGAGATCAACCAGTCATAGTAAAGTATCTGTTATGTCGATTTTGTTCAGGGCACCACAAGGATCAACCTTTGGACCTGTTTTATTCTATCTATATATTTTAATAATGTTTTAGTAAACTTTGTAAATTTGAACAATATGTGGGGGCTATGATAGCTTTAGCAACAGAAAATTCGTCTAAACATATTGGGACGCACTTCCACTAATGACCGATTTAAGGGCTGTGTTGAAAAATTAATAAAAATATAGTATCATTTTCCGAAATACTATCATCTTGAACAGCTCATACGCTATTGCGTACTCCCATCAGTTCGTTTATAAAAATCAGAAGTACTTATTTGAAGACATGATTCGGTGAAATTGCAATTAAAGGTAACTAGCTAAAGTAGTTATCTGGTTAGATAAAACTTGGGAATGTTTTATGTAATTCTGGATTCTGTTTAAGCACCTTCGTGTCAGTGCTGTCTGGGGAGGAAATGGGGCTGAACTGGCTCTACTGTAATTACACAGTAGTTGTATTGTAACAACTTGTACGAGCCGTATTAAAGCCGAGGTTAAAGCCCATAAATGTGCAACGTAGTATGTACCCTACATGTACACATTATGTATGTATTACACGTTGTACATACATATTAATCGTATACAAATTGCGGTGATCAAAATTCATATATTATTGATAATATGTGTCGCTAGGTAGTTAGTTGAACGGCAATTTGAATATAAGGCAATTTGCTGGCAGTGGAATTTCGTTTAGCCGACTGCAATGCAGTTACCTAATTATTGTATCAGTACTAGGATAATCGAGGTAATAATAAGCGCGCTTTCTTGTAGGAAGCATATGTAGCGTTTTCCTACCTGTGGAGTATGGTCGTGGAATTGGCGCATGTGATACTCTTTTGATATATTGGAACTAGGGTGAACCTTAATCTTTCGATACAAGAGGTAGAGCTGTCAAAATGCCACTTAAATTTATTTAACGTAAAACCAAAAAGTATTGGAACTTAACTGACAGCAAACAAATTCTAGCACGTTAAGGAATAAACTTTATCCTCATTGATGGATTTTCTTCCTCAAGAATGTCGGTTCTTGCGAAGGATTTATCAAAAATAATGCGTCATTGTAAGACATAGGCGCTCGTTTTTCAAGGATATAAAAATCGGAGGATTATCTGGTCTGCATCATTTGCCGCCCTCCGTCTTTTCTGTACATTTATTTTGTATATTTGTAAAATTTATTACTTTAAAAATGATACTCCCTTAAAGCTTCCGCGTGCCTATGCTTAAATTGCGAAGCTAAACTACCATAACATCCATGTTTTGCATATATTTTTAATTTAAAATAAGTTACACTGGCTTTTTAGGAAATTGAAAACAATATTAATATTATTATTTGTTAACATTTATAGTTAGGTTGTTTTTAGAAGTGATCCTAACTAACTCTTCGTAAATATCAGGGAGATGGTGAGAATGGAGGAAAACTACAGCCCCTATCTTACTGTAAATATTTTTTTAAACTCTAAAAGTTTTTATAAAATGGTTTAAATGGTGTGACAAGATGCCGGTTTATCAAAATATCGCACTTCAAAATATTTTTATATACAGGGTGTCCCATGACGTGAAGTCATGCTTCACCTATGTGTAGGAGGTGTGAAAAGAAGTCGAAACTAAAGAGTGGCCATTTTCTCTTAATAGACTATTAAAGAAGTTATGGCCTGTTTTAGTTAAATACTGAAACAGCCGAAACAATAAATGATATTAAGTGGTATTTGATACAAACTGTCTACGTTACTATGGAAATAATATCATTTACTTGTATGTCAAACAGTAAAACACATTAAAGTTGATTTCTCTGCTTGCACTTATCAACAGTGTTGATAATGTTTACTTTTACAATGCGAGAGTACGCCGATATCCATTATATGTACGGTTTTTGTGATGGAAACTCAGTAGCAGCTGCTCGAGAATATGGGTTGAGATTTCCAAATCGGCGACTACCAGACCGACGGGTTTTCCAACGAGTGCATAACCACCTACGTGAACACGGAACTTTCTCGAAATCGTCGACTGAGTGTCCAATACAGCAAGTATTCGAAAATGAGGACAACATAATAATTATCCCAGCACCTCTGTTCGTCGGGTATCTACACATGTTAATGCGAGTTTGGAGAACATTAAAACGTCATGGTTTATATCCATTTCATATCCAGTCCGTACAGCCCTCTTACCTACAGATTTCGCTAGTCGTATGGAATTTTGCCGCTGGATTATTCAAAATCGAAACCTACATAATACAATTTTATTCACGGATGAGGCAACATTTACAAAGAATGGATTAAGGAACAGAAAGACCAGTCTGTCATGGGATTTGCAGAATCCACACGAAATCACAGTGTCAAATTATCAGCATACGTTTTCAGTGAATATCTGGTGTGGAATTATTATAACATGCTCGTTGGTCCATTCGTTTTTGAGAGTCATTTAACCACCGACAGATATTTAAATTTTCTAGATCATTTGGGAGGATTGTTAGATAATTTCCCTCTGCCGATCAGACATGGTATGTGGTACCAGCATGATGGTGTCTCTGCGCACTATACGTTACGTGTAAGACAAATTTTGAATTAACGGTTTGAAGGACGTGTAGTTGGTAGAGGAGAACAGTGCCCCTGGCCCCCAAGATCTCCGGACTTAATATGTTTAGATTATTATTTGTGGGGCCGTATGAAAGATATGGTATACCAAACGCTATCAGAGACTGTTGAAGATCTTTGGAGACACATTTTTGAGGCAGCAGAACTAATTCGGAATAACATTGATATGTGACGGAAGGCAACCAGAGATCTCTCTTAAGAAGAGCCAGAATGTGTCTCGAGAGGAACGGCGGCCATTTTGAACAATCTTTATAGTGAATTTAAACTAAAGTAAAAATAAATATTGGCTTGTCTGAAATTGTATAATAATTTAACACTTTGTATTTTGAAAACGGTTTACTTTAGGGCATAACTTTATTAGAATTTTTAACTATATTTGGTCTAAAGATTACGTACACGAAGTAGTGACCTCACGTCGTTGGACACCCTGTATATTTTCGTGACGTCACGTAAAACAGTTTTATATAATAAAACAATCCCTAAAATTTGTATACAACTCGACAACTGATTGGACATTGATGTCCCGCTAATTGTAAATTTGAATGCCTGCGCAACCTATAGCTAAAGCTATAATCTCACTTTTGAAAGCGTTTTAAGCAAATTTGTGTGGTTTTGTTCGAAATTAAGTGCTAGCCTAGGGTAATAATAATAATAATAATAGTCTTCCCTTACAGCGTCGCGACGCCTTGGTATAGTAGCAGATACAGGTGCTATATTTTGCGAGGGCTGGTGGGTATTATACGGAAGGTAGTGTGCTCAGCTCTACGCTTCAGCCGCTTATTATTACCCCAGAGTGTTATCCCTAGGTATTCCGAAATTCCCTAAGATCCTTACTGTAAATAGTACTAATAATTTATGTTTCACGTTTAAGTTTTCCATTATAGTGAAAAAATATAATCACTCTATACTAAAGCTGAGGCATCTAATCAACCGCTGCACGTCATCGATCGAAATTTTTAATACCAACCATAGAAATAAAAAAACCTGTTATTTTTCATTAAATACTATGCAATAAAACATGTTATCAGTTTTAACTAACAGTTAACAACTGTGCCTGAAATTATTAACAAATTTAAGATGTAGGTTTTGACAAGGCCATAATTCCATCATAATGATATCTCGCGAATTGAGGTTGCCATCACTAGCTTGAAGATTTACATGGTAACTTCAAACGATTCTTGATGGAAATGTCATTCTAACCCTACTTTTGACTTGTTTCCACCGCGTATGCCAACGTTTCATTGTGGCGAAACCTCTGCAAGTTTACAATTCTAATTTTCCAATTTTCCAAAAAAACCCGACTCTGATTCCATGGAATCTTTGCCAGTTAATAACTATTATACACTTTGCACTGTTAGCCAAAGTATCCCGTGAGAACATAAAATCTGGTAAATTATAATTGCCTTTAAATTTTCCTGTGGTACAGTTTATAGGGAAACACTTACCTTTCCAAAAAAAGTAAAATAACAATTAAATAGGCAACAGTTTTACTTACTTTAAAAGGCAACGTTTAACAATTATACTGCTCTATTTGGTGATAGTACGAATGAAATAATAATATACAGCCCAATTTGGGATTTCAAGGTTTTGCGAAACGTAATATCCGGAAAGCTGAAAAAAGTTATTTATAGTTTTGAAACTTCAGTAAAACCGAGGAATCGAAACAATCGTTGTACGTCATCGATACAGATCTTTAATACGAATTCTAGAAAACAGAAAACCTATTTATTTGTTGTATTAAATACTACGCAATAAATTTTAATGCATTATTATCTCTCACTAACAATTAACAACTGTGCCCGAAATTTAAAAATTTTAAATGGATGATTTAACAAAGACAGAATTCTATCATAATGGTATTTCTGGTGAAATTAGGTTGGGATCACTAGCTCGAAGATTTACATGGTAACTTCAAACGATTCTTGATCGAAATGTCATTCTAAACTCATTTTTTTACCTTTGTTTCCACCGCGTTTGTCAACGTTTCATTATTCTAAAATTAAAGCTTTTTTAATAAGTAATTTTGTAATGGATTGAAAAAACAATGGACCGCTGCTGCCTTTAAATGCTGTTAGGGAGGTATGCGATTTTTGTAAATTAGTGCTTATTGTTTTGTAAAACTGAAATTACATTACAGAGAGAGTAGCAAATGCTAACTTTTAGCATTTCAAACATCAGCGCTGTTTCCACAGTAATAGAATTTAACGAGTTAGACTAATACATTAAAAGACAATTAAAACATTTTGAGATGGAATAAAGTTAAATTACTGAGCTGTTAATCTAAGTTGTCGTAGGATTCAGGTAATTGTTATTTTTAGTTTAGAAATAATAAATACTGTTGTTGCTGTTGCAGTGATTGTCTTTGAAATCTTTGTTATTGAAATAATTTCATTCAATAGCATTAGTGGAAATGGATTTCTATTAAACAATATTGCCGTATAAAAGTTGATGCTAAATGTGTTGCTTAACCAGATTCCTTACGAGTGAAATGTAAACATGTTATTTTAATGTTGACATATGACGCCACCAAAAACATCTACGACGCGCAATACCTGTTTCGATGCCACCGCTATAATAGAGAAGTATATAATAACCTCACTTCTTGTTTACAGGTTATAAAAAAAAGTCTTTACGTGGTGACCACCCAAATATGTGTGTGGGGCATGACGTCATGCGTTTTTATACAAATTTTACAATGGGACAGGGCTTTAGTCTGTGCTAAAGAAGCAGATTTTGAGTTTAGTTGGTTTTACAGTTGTCTGATAAAAGATTCTCATTTTCTTTGCAAATATACAGGGAATTTTTCTTTTTAGTATACATTGCCTATGTATAGTTTTAAAAAGAACGCATCAATCACGCCTATTATGTAGGCAACCAACTATACAGACTAATACAACTAAAGCGTGCTGTGACCAAAACAATCAAATTAATTCAATGTTAAAGAATAAAATTTTTCTTTATTTAGTATCTTTTTGCTATTTTTATACAACCATGTACAGTAAAGACGAAAAAGTGGAAATTCTAATGTAGTATCAGAATGGTAACAGCTTAAGAACTGTGAGAGACTTTTTTTCACTAAAATATCCAGAAAGACCTATTCCTTCTATTCGAACCATACAAACAATTGGTAGAAAATTTAAATCAGAGGGATGCGTAATAAATTCCCATAAAATAAGAACTAAAAGTAATCACGTTTTAACCGAAGAAATGAAATTAAATATTTTATGCTACGTTGAAGAAAACCCCATAGTATCACTAGGATAAATAGGTTCACATTTTAATGTTTCTAAAACCTCGGTATTTATAACTCTAAAAGAATTTAAATATAAATCGTACAAATTTTCGAATCACTAACAACTATTCGATGGAGACAAAGAAAAAAGAACAATCTTTTGTGAAACATTCTTTAATTTGCTGAATGAAGATGAATACATTTTAAATAAGATAGTTTTTAGTGATGAAGCAACTTTCACAATAAATGGAGAAGTCAATTCACAAAATTTTCGATATGTATTATAATTCCTCAGCTATTGACTATCCAGTATCCTGATAAATTTATTTCTTAGATATTGGTCCCGCACTAACTGTCATTTACAAAACTTAACTCACAGTCAATATACTGGGAAAGTTAACGTATGGTTAGGAATAGTTGAAAATAGGTTATCGGTCCATATTGTATTGATGGTAATATCAATACAGCCAAATTTTTAGAGCTATTAAGGAACGACATCATTCCGGCAATAGATAACTTAAATATCGATGACCCGTGGTTTCAGATGGATGGAGCCCCTCCGCATTCTACGAATGCTATAAGAAACTTTCTAAGCGACAGGCTTCCAGGACGTGGGATAGGGAAATTCGGTCCTATACCGTGGCCCCCGCGTTCTGCAGATTTGTCGCCCCATGACTTCTTTGCTTGGGGATATCTAAAATCAAAAATTTATACAAATATTCCAATACAAAGTATTGATGAATTAAAAGATCGCATACGTACCAAATGCAATAGCTTGAATCCCGACTTTCTTGCGAATGCTGTGCGTGCTTTTCAACACCGTTTAGGTTATTGTTTAGAAGTAGAAGGCGGCCATTTCGAATACTTGTTATAATGTTGTTTTTATTTTCATTTCCGTTTTCTGTTATTGATATTTCATGTTTTACAATAATAATCGTCGTTGTTGTTCAACTCATTTTGATTTACTTATTTAATATAAACATTGCATCAAAATACCTTCATACTCTAATAATTCACAACTAACGTGGCGGTTGGTTCTGTTTTTTAGTCGTGGGTATAGTTGGTTGCCTACACAATAGGTGTAATTGACGCGTTCTTTTTAAAAGTGTACATAAGCAATGTATACTAAAAAGAAAATTCCCTGTATAATTAAATACCACTATCACCTAATAAATGATTTTGTTAATTCAATGACATATTTAAATATAGTTTTACACAATTTCATCAACGTTTTCGTCAACTAAAGGGCAGGTATATAATTGTTCTGCAAGAATACTTAGGGATATTGTGTTGGCCAATCTATTATTTTATTTAATTGTAAAATTATCGAAGAACACAATAATTATAATGATGATGATGATGATGATGTGAAATGTTGATACATATCACTGGTGCTTAATTGCTGACTGAAAAATCTGTCAGTATAGCTGCTAAAATGACTTTTCCATAGTTTGTTAGATGTATGTATTTATACCACCAGTAGTATACATCTTATATAAACAAGCAACTTACTGAAGATCTAATCGCTGTTAATCGCTTATAAATTACATTAGATTGAGTTGAAGTGTTCATAATAGTCCTGCATAGGACTTCTATTATTTTTGAAGCCGCTCATGCGTTAACGTCACGGTTTTAATTAAATTGAAATAATAAATAATATACTTAGAATAATATGCTAGCCTGAAGGGTAGATCGTAATACTTTGAATTTATAACCAGGTTTCCTAACTATATTATTAGTAAGCTCGACACGAATTTTCCATTTCGTATTATAATCAATCTTAATGCCCACACATTTGGCTGATGTTATTGTTTATTAACAACTACAATTATACCTTTTATTTGCGCAATGGAAGGCCATTTTGAATTAAATGAAGTATTTGTTTCTGTATCGTGATGCAGCAATTCTAAAAATGTTTTTGCTCTTTTAGTGTGAACGCATCACCGACAATGGGAAATATATTTTCTTTTTCATTTAGAATAAATGGATTTCATTAATCAAGTTACATTTTCAGAGAATTGGAAGTATTTAAATATTAGGGGAATTACCAGGCATGATTCATCATATCTACGGTACATGTGTACGTAATAGCCCAGATACATTATGTTTTAGAATTTCTGTAGTATAAGCAAGGGGCTTGAGCTTTCAACTCCCTAAATCTCCCCTTTGTTTGACACTGTTTTTAGCATTTTTTAACGACTTGCTCATATTACCAAACTTAGTTTTACTCCAATTAATTAACAGATTATTTCTGACATTAATGTAGAATTCGCATGCCAGTTTTAATATATTCGGCTATCTTCCTAGAATAAATCGTGGTTCCCAGCCGCTGTAAAACATACAGTATGATCAAAAGTGTGTCTACTTAAACCATATAGTGTATAACATTAACTACAGTTATGTAATAGTTTTTATAGTATAGTTCATTTGCTATAATATTTAATATATCTTAAAAGAATGTTTAAATATAATTAGGCACGGATTCATCCTTGAAAAACGGACGTCATACCGTAGCTTGGTGTACACACGGAAACTGTGTGGTTTTTAACTATCTCTCATCTTCGCACTTTGTCTGATATTCATTACACAATAAGAAAGATAGAGTGAGAAGAGCTGCCGTTACAGAATAAGCGAACGCGCTGATACATACGCGTAGTCCTCATATGTTATATATATATATATATATATATATATATTGTTGTGATACCTATCAACCTTAATACGTTAAGCAACCAAAGAAAGAAAGTACTGTTATAATTAACTGACTTAATTCCAGATAAAATAACGTATTAAAATTAGTGAAGGTAACTCAC
>JABXWE010049263.1:0-10707 GCA_014611495.1 Limonius californicus
AATAAAAAGAAGAAATAAAAAATTGAACTTTAAGACCCTATAACTTCTTAAGGAAGGACTTTCGGCCTAAGGTATATTAGGTTTAGTTGGTTTATTTTAACCTAAAGAATCTATGACTAAACGCTGGCCCATTGTTTCTGAGACACCCTGTATTTAAGCGCCTATTTGTGTCGTTCGGATTAGACGTTAAATTGTAGATCCCCCGTATTTCTACCTTAACGATGAGAAGAAACACATGGCATAGAAGAAGCCGGTGCCCAACAATAGGACGAAAAAGTCTGTTAGATAAAGATAAATTTTTCGACATTTCATAATAAATTAAATTAACATTAACATTTACATCTATTCTGTAAACGTATCTATAACAAGTAGCAACATTTACAGAAATAAATTAAAAAAAATAAAATTAACTACCGTTGAACAAATATTGTTTTATGTTTTTCAAAGCCTTTTTATTTACTCATAAGAAAATATCTTGTATGACACTTGAAGAAAATGTTTCAGTTTCAGTTCTGAAAAGTTTTCAAAAAGTCCAAACAGTCGCAAACGGAAACTTTGCTAAGACTATCTAGTTAAGTTGAATAATCTGGAATTAAGTACGAAGGTATAAACAATGATTACATAATAACGCTTGTTGTTGTTAACACCCATAAACATGTTGCCTATAGAAACTTCTTAGTTGCGTCATTAATTGTACCTATCGCTCACTGTACTCTACTTTAAAGACTATATTTTTAGAGTAAATATACTTTCGGTAACCTTAATTTTCGCGATATATGAAAGACTATAACTACTGTATACCATATAGTTAAAGTCACCAAACCTTCTTATACTTGTTTATTAAATGTTCAAGCCCTGAGGTGAAATATCAAATGTTTAATCATTAGATATATTTTGAACTTACCTGAATTGTTTTAATCTCCATACCAGTATGTAAATCTGAAGGTAAACGTTCACGTGCTTGAGGGCAACTTAATAGTGCAGACAAATCCCATGGAACTGACCATTGCGCCAAATGTAACAGAAATAAGTCTTTCCATGATTCTTGCAACAGCAATAGTTGATCGTGTTTGCTGAGAGTCTGGAAGGGTGCCAAGCATCTTACCCAACGTACTGCCATGAAAAGCAATCTTGCTGCGGTTTCCTACAAATAATTAATAATGCAATGTTAATACAGTATATGACGAAACTTTACGAAATACGGACGTTTCGAGGGGGTGTGACCTTTTATGCGAACTGTAAGGGGTTGGTTTTATTGCAGCCAACAGCGACATCGACCGAAAAGTCATCGCGAATGCCAACAAGTCAATTTCGTTTTACCACACCTCCTTTTGGAGAACAAATTAACTTTCGAGGGTGGAAATCGTTTGCACGTGTTTGACACGTGGCAATGAAGAGATTAAAGAGAAACATGTATATAATAGATAATTTATTATTATATAATTTATTATCTTCGCGAGTAAAAGTGTTGTGGCGTCAAAAGGTACAGTGTAGTGCTATGATTATGACCTGAAGAATTATTTGTTTAAATAAAAAGTGGTTGAACCCTAAGTCTACGTTCTACGCTTTGTTAGATAGTACAGTATACATTAAAAATAAACTATGTGGAAAATATAAAATACACATTCAGCAAAACAATCTTTCTCAAGACTTGTTTGTAATGTGTTTCTATTCTTTGTATTTTTCCGTGTACCTGACAAAAAGAATGGATTGGGATCATAGCTGTAAAATTTGTTATGTGAAAAATACGTTGGAGTGATTTTTTAACTTTTTGTGGGTTATTATTTATTAATGTTATTTAAAGGATATGTAGAATACTTATGACAGTAGTTTAAGCTAAATTTCCTGAACACGATGCCAGAAACGATAACAATTATACGATTGCACACTTTTTAAGAGGTATAAATATTATTTTAAAATAACCCTAACGCAATTTTCTTGGATCAGTTCTAATTCTATTGACCTTTAATTTTCATTTGCTTTTTTTTCCAATAACGCAAATGTTTATTTTCTGATAAATTCTAAATTAATCACCACAGTAAAATCACCATAGTTTTTAATGGTAAAAAACAATCCTCTTTAAAATAAGTTATGTAGGTATTTCTTGTACTAAATGTTTCTAATTTGGAAGAGCTATACGTCAGCGACAGGTTTTGCTTTATGAATGACGCTGGCTCGACAGAACCTCTTTGGTAGATATATCTTCTTACTTTGCTCCCTTCCTCACCCAACAGAAAGATATTGATGAAAGCATCCATAGATACCATATAAAATGCATGATCATCTTCATGATTCAATTATCATAATCGCAACGTCTTAGCAACGAACTCATGTCTACTTGTGTGGATGTTGAATGACTGTCAATATTTTTGTATACAGAGTGTTAGGGAAGTCGGTGACATCATTTCAAGGGGTGAATTTAAAAGCAAAATGAAGTCGGAAAGTCTGCAACACTTTGCCTGCTTGTTGTTTTTTTTGACATGTAGGATTCGTATTAACAATTCTTGCATTTTGAAACTGTCTTTAGTGACAGTTTGATGTAGTATTTCAAACTGTAGAAAACAATTTGCTGTTGTTATGTTCCAAATAATACTTTCGTTTTGCATTTTTTGCCAAGTACTTCTAAATGATTTTGGTTTCAATGTAATTGGCTTCTGCTATTTCATATTTTCTTTTTCAATTAATTATACGTGGTGAATAGACTAAAGAGCTACAGAACATTAATACCAGCAGTTCAAACATTTTGTGGAACCAACTTTAACACTTGTTTATAATGAAACAATAGACATGAACTAAATGTGGTTCAGGATTTTTGACTACATGATGAACCTAGATTCATCCCTTGAAATTATTTACCTAACCCACTTCCCGATCATACTGTATATTTTTATACGTACACTAAGAATCAACATTTCAACTAATATATGATGTCGCTTCTTTACCTTCATATAAGACACTTACGGCAGAATGGGACAAGGGATGTATAGTTGAATTGCGCCAACTGTTTTCATACAAACTATAAAACGAGCAAAACTATATTTTCTGTTTGAGATTGGTTCTCGAAAATGTTGAAATGCGAGTTAAAATGGTTAACATATAATGCGAAGATGTAGAAATAGAGAACAGGTATTCGGAACTATATTCATGCTTAGGTAAGTATGAAAACAGTCTAGGACAACACCCTGCGGCCAGCACTATGCGAAATTAGAAAATGAAATGAAATGAGCAAGGGAAGAATATTTGTTTGCAACCATTAACGTGTTTTATAATAATAACGGCCTGTATCTCGTATATAGTGTGATCATTTTATCTTGTAACAGGTAGCTACAGCTCTAACAAAGTTAACTTTTCCTTTTAGATATAAAAATATTTTTTGACATTAAGAGTCCTTTGGACAGGCACATGTGAACTACTTTGTCAGAACTACAAACTACAAAGTTGTTGATTTGTATAGATTTTTGTGGTTATAACAATCAGTAAATATATTCCAATAGCGAGAAAACGGATATGGTGTTGATTTTGAGAGAATGACAAACCAAAAAAATTTGGGATAATATGGACAGTTTTCCAAAGGTGACACAACGACATATCACAACTGTAGAAGCTGAAGCGGCGGTCATCGAACAAGTAACTGATAATCCCCGTATAATTAACCCAACGAGAACTTGCAAGAACTGTAGACTTTAGACAAAGTTTACTATTTCATATATATTTGAAGCTAACCGGTGTCATCCTTAGCACGTCACATTAGTGCGACACCTTACTGAAGACGATTACTTATGTCGAGTGAATTTCTGTCTGTTTTTAAGAAACGCAGTTAGTACTGGTCCACTTATTTTAACAAATATTCTATTTTCTGACGAAGCGACGTTTAGTAACAATGGGTGTCTAAACAGACACAATTGCCATTTCTATTTACAAGATAACCCACATTGGATTCGGCAAGCACATTTTCAAAGAATGTTTACGGTAAATGTATGATGTGGTATTGTTGACAACATTCTCGTCGGTCCCCACTTCTCTCAGGGTAGTTTAAATGGGGAAATCAATTTATATTAAAAAAAAAAAAGATTTCCCTAAACTTTCAGAAGACATTCCTGTTTATATTAGACAGTGTATGTGCTTTCAAAATGATGGATCATCTGCCCACTTCCATAGCATTGTAAAAAACTACCAAGATGAAACTCTTCATAAAAGATTAATTGCAAGAGGTGTAATTCATCCATGGCCTCCGCGAAGTCTGGACTTGACTCCGTTAGATTTCTTTTTGTGGGGTAAAATAAAAAGCGACGTCTACAAAACTCCCGTAGAAACTGAAGAAGATTTAAGTGAAAGAATAATTAAATCATGTAGGTCAATCGCCCCAAACATCCTAACTCGTGTTAGAAATTCTCTTTTGCGGGGGATAACCTTATGTGAACAGCAAGGTGGACGGCAGTTTAAACATTTATTACATCATTAATTAGTATTTATCTTTCTGTTTTTATGTAATTTATTTTTTTTTGTTGATTTTATTGTTATGTCAAGAAATATTTATACTACATATTTTGATTTTCTCTGTGTTTGCTTTGTTCAAAATATAATAAATAAATATTCTAAATGTACCTATTGCAAAACTGCATCTTATTTATTAGTAAATAGTTTCACTGCAGTTTCCTAGTGCATCCAACTTTCATTTTTATTTATTTAAACAATGTAAAGTTGACTAAGATACCTATGGAATACAAACTGCTGTAATGTGTGTAGCCCACCCGCCGGTTACAAGCTAAAGTAATCACACTGTATAATTAATGATTTTCGTAATACTTTATCAGATATACGTATGTTGTCTCCTTAATTGTGCACTTGGATAAAAACCGAGTTTGTTGAGAAAAAGTACTTTATTTTTTAGTGGTTGTATTTTTAAATTATACTGTATGAAATTAAATAAATAATTTAATAATTTCATAATAATATACATTTCTTGGAACTGGTTTTAAAAAGTTTTCTTAGAATATAATCTGCAATGTAGTTTGAAGTCACAAAATTGTAGATTTTTCTTGAAATATACCAAGTTTTATTCACCAAAAGGCCATGCATTACATTTTCTGAGAGAATCATCAAATTTTAGAATGTTAAGTAGTACCTACCACTGCAAATTCCGTTATTTGAAATAGGATTAAATGCTTGCCTTACATTCTGATGATATCAATACCCTCCAATAGTCACAAAATATAGTTTTCCTGCCTATATTAGTTAGCGTAACCAAGCAGAGTGGCTTGTTACGGTTACTCACTGGATTACATATATCCAGTGAGTAAGCGTATTCAAAATAATTGTTAATTTTTCTTTGTTTAATTTCCATGTAGTTATTATCAACTCCGGTGTGTGGATTAATTTTTGTAAATTTTAGTGCTTTCTGTGATTTTGCTTTACACATTATTACATCTTTAAAAACATAGATTCATCAACTACTTTGTGATATTCAAGTGTTTAATATCGTCCAGTTAAATTTCAGAAATCAAGCGAACGTTATTGAACAAATTATTCAAAAATTTCTTCCTGCACCACTGTAATTACTTGTAGAAGTTTTTCTTAATTTAAATTTTGATTGTTGATACTGTGAAATCTATATTTTCAGATAGTACTTCAACTAAATAGTTGTAGAATTAACACTACAAATACCTAATTTTGTGTCCTTTCGTAATAATACACTTACTTGCAGTATTTCCCATGTAGGAGTTAATGGTAAAGTTAAAGACGAATTTGGAGGTGTAATGGAGAACGCTGCGGATGACGTTCCTAACCCGGATGTAGAACCGTTTGATAGATCGAACTGGAGCTTGGTATTCCATACCAGTTCCTATAACACATTAATTTCAAGAATGTAAGAAGCTTCTTTAAAGTTATATAATGTTTAAAACTTTATACATACATATAAGTTTACCTGACATTTTTCTGCTGACATAAGAATTTGAAGCAAACCAGGTGGTGGAGGTAGAGCTGGTGGATGAAACATGGGGGGAGCGATGGCATCCACATGAGATCCTGGACCTGTCACAGATGGAGGTGGCAACGATAACGTCTTCGGTGGTTGTGGGTGTCCAAATAAACCAGGTGAAAAATTCAGAGAAGCGGCAGACGGTCCCAATTTTCCAGATGAAGACAAATGCGGAAGCCCCACCGATGGCGGCATTTGAGAATGAGAGTTCTGTTGAATCTTTGGTTTACGTGGCCCACGTTCATGTTGTACAGCTGTAAGAATACGCAGAGCTGCGTAATTTCGCGTTTTTAGAAAGGAATAAACCTTCCGAAAAGCCTTATCTTTACAGCGTTTTCAAAGACGCGCAAATTATTAAAGCAGACGTAAACGGAAGTACTAAAATTAATACACTAACACGAATGCCTGCATCCATAAAGTAAAAAAGCTTTAGTTAATAAAGGAGCAAATCCCTACTTTAGCTCTTTTAAAAATGCAGGAGAGACTAAAAAGTGTTGTTTAACTTGGAGTGATAAAATGATACGGGCTCTAAAAAGATCTTTAAAATCTTAATCACTTTTCGCGCTCGCCGCACTGATTCAAACGGGATTCAATTCCCTTGCAATTTAATCTATTGATTCAGCATTTTAAAGGGAGCAAAAGATCAGCGGTTCCGAATAAATAGGCCATCAGAATGGTAGTGTGGGAACCTGGCCATTGTGTGGACAAGTGACGCGCTCACGGCGTTCCGCGGAATTAGTGTTATACGAGGGCATGTTGGGACACTGTCACGTTTATTAATAAATAATAATATTGACATACGAAATAGATATCTAACAACTTTATGTATCATTATCCATAAGCACATTGAAAGCTACAGTAGCGTGCATACATTTTTTTGTTTGTGAATTGCAAATTGCAGTTGTTCCCTAATTCATTGTAATTTTATAAAAGAATAATTATATACATTAACAAATAACGTATAAGTATGCATAATATCAACCCATTTTCAATTTTGAATACTAAAAATCTCGTAGGTGTTACGAAATTGCATCAAAAATAATAAATGGATATTTACAACGTTGTCCTACGCACACGTACCGTGCAAATACAGACCATAGCAAAAGGGAAAAATTCCCCGGCGTAGCTTTATCCTAATCCCGTTTCCATACATCCCACACCTCAAAAAGGAATGGAGCTTTCTAAACTTACGACCTGCGACCTGCGCGTGTGTGTTGAACGCTTTGACCCTCGCTCGACTGGCCTGACAGAATGACATGACACTATCGGATGATAGGATTACCGAAGCTTAACTGTGCCCTACACCGACATGTCGCGTTCACATACTACATTGAATGCATTTAATTCTATTCCTGCATTCGATTTCCCGAACTGTTGAATTTTCTCTACTAGCTTTTCCACAAATGCTATAACCATAGGCTGGTTCATGATATGATGTGATTACTTTATAAGTTTCTGTTTTTGTATCGACACTATTATTATTGTAAATTAATTTATGTCCATGGTGAATTCTAGGGCTCGGATTTATAAGCACTAGAAATATTCCAAAATATGCGCATAAGCAGTCTGATTTTGTATCACATGGGTTGAATGTTGCTTAACAATGTTGTTTATCCATTTTATTTTTAATAATGTGCTATTGTCAAAAAAAGTAATTGAGCATAAAATATTTTTTAAATAAGTCTAAAATACATTCAAAACGTGCAATATTATTAGATATTTCAATACTACGTGAAATTCCTTTACAACTATATAATTGTATGGCACAGTATTTCATCAATTGAAGGCGTAAACCGATAATTATGCAACAATTGCACGCTTAATTAATGGGCTACCAAAGTGACGTATAATATATTGTAAACCTGAAATTAGGGTTTTTTTATTGTAGCCGTATCGAAAATTATCGAAAAACTCATAAAAAAAGATAATAAATAATTTCCAAGTAGTGCAAAGATACGGTAAGATATAATAAAATGTTTACCTTGTTACAAACTACCATCCTTTAAGAATATAATGCAAACAACCCGAATGTCAAGATTTATCTAATGCCAAGACTCTAACCAATTTTGTTTTGTCATATATTATACGCATTGTCTTTTACATTGGCTATTCATTTGCCAGTATTCAGGTAGACGCCCCCGTAGGGACAGGAAAGGGAATGTATTTGTTTGTCAATGTAAAACGCTACATTTAATATTGAATTCCTAGATCGCTTTAAAATTTTCTTAAAGTCTGAAAGTGACATATCATATTATTAAATAATATGATTTTTGCGTAAAATCCCAACGCTATTATTTACGATTGTATACATTTTCCCAATAAATAACTCTTTTGAAATTATGAAGGGTAGAATGCCTACAACATTTACAATTCTGATTTATTAGCAATTTCGTGTAACTATCAAAGAGTGTATATGTTACGGTAAATGGAAATAAGTCAGGGATTATATACCTATATAATAACCGGTAATTATTTATAATTACCAGTAAATTTGGTAAATGTATTACATTTATGTATAATACCCGGTATGTAATAAAAACTTTAATCCTAACCTAACCCAAACTAAACTACCCTGACCTAACTTAACCTAAACTATGATTGTTTATGTTTTCTCATATTGTTCAGCATTTATAAACTTGATATGTTGTATACAAACATTGGTAATAATTAAAATACGGTAAAAATAATTAATTTACGTGTAACTATCACACGAGTGCATTTTGGAAACTATACAAAATTACCGGTGAACGTGAGTAATTTGCAAATACTTCTTCCATGTACGTTGGTAATTATGAATATTAACCGGCTATTATAAATATTACCCAATTTCTTATATTTGTCATAACATACACATGCTTTACTGTTACAGTCCATCTTATTATTGTTCCAAATTCCAGCTGTCTTATTTTCAGAGTTAGAGATTCCAGGAAAAAAACTTTTAATTTGAATATAAGCGCACTAGGCTATCTCTAATTGCTCTAATGTGTTGCAGTTTGGTTTTTCTGTAAAGATGATACTAAAAACACATATTGTTGGAGGCTTCCTCGGTTCTTAGGAACGTTTCTGTTCGCTGTTTTTTTATTCGTGTGTTACGTTTGTGTTCTTAATAATAAACAACATAGCAGACAAACCATTTAATAATAGAACAATGAAATTTAGCCGTTGATATGCACCAAAGAGGCGATCGCCAAGCCGACTTTGCTGATATGTTAGAAACAACACCTAGTGAGAATCGAATTCTAGTAATTAATGTAAGAATGCACTCCTTTTCAACTGCTCGATATCTACATTAAGTGTTCCAGTTTGAGGTAGAACTGACCTCATACGGCCCCCTGAGATGTCCTACAAGGACTGTGGCTCAACGACGACACCGGGTGGAATGGTCAAGACGTAAGCTTGAATAAGCGATACCGTGGGGTGATATAGTGCTCCAGATATTGTCTCGGTAATAATAGCCGGACATCGTACCTTACCTCAGTATACCCAACCAGTCGTTGCCTTTGGTGGTGATAGCCTTAAGGTATGGGCAGCAATTTCTTTAGGGTGGCGTACTGATCTCCATATTTTTAATGGTGCACTCACGGTCCAAGAGATTATTATGAACCATGTTCTGAACCGTCGCAACGCTGTTGAACGGGAATATTTAGTTTTTTCTTGACGACAACGTAAGGCCGCATCGTGCTCGGGTTGATTTAGAGATACTTCGAAATGAGGGAATAAACCATCTTACTCTTCCTCCGCTATCTTCAGACCTCAACCCAATCGAGTTATGAGACCTTTCGCAGCGATAGCAGAATCATCATAATTCAAGGCCTACTACTGTGCAACAGCTGAGGGTTGTATTGCCGGTACTATGGCATCAAATTCCACAAGAACATATTGATAATTGCATTAAGAGTATGCCAGCAAGGTGCAGAGCAGTTATTAGTGCCAGAGGAGGTGCCACGCGGCATTAGAATTTAATAAATTTAAGTTAAGTGAAAGGAGACAATAACGATTTTCATATTGTTAAATTTCTTCTTTAAACACATTTGTTGTCATTTTCATGTTCATTACTAAAAAAACGTTACATTCTGTTGTTTTGGTAGTTTTTTAATATAAATGCAATTGGTGTTGCCTTTAAGTGTCTTATACTGCAAATATCCCTATTCATTTTTGAGTAGTTTATCTTGTTTGCCATCACAAGAGACCTTAATGGATATACATACGCTTGTTTGTTGTTTCTTAACCATACAAATTAAGGTTTCGCAAGGTATTGCGACTTGCGTTTTTAGAATGAACATATCACTGACCGTTGTGTGTGACAATTTAAAAACTTACAATGGGCTATATATCACAAACGAAAGATGATATCAAAAAATGCTCAAAACCGTTTGTAGGATAGGAAGGGGGAACTAAAATGACATAAAAGAGAACTCAGCCCCATCAACCCCCTAGGCCCCACCTACCCCAACTAAAAAAGTTTAAATAGCAAACCCCTGCTTGTGATACATCATTGAAAAGCCTATAAAAAATGCTATACAATGGTATAAATAATAACTGTATAGGGTGAATCAATAATTCTGAAATCTTACCTTAAAAGGAAAATTTAATGAAGCTTTTGTTGAACTACAAATTTGTTAAAAATGTCAATGAAGTAAATGTTCAAAGTGGGTTCCGTTGTTTTGTAAACAATAATACAGCCTATTTTCAAATTCTGCACGAACTTTGGCAAATGTTGTTCTGGT
>JABXWE010049267.1:0-16698 GCA_014611495.1 Limonius californicus
ATGTTAGTAAACCAAGTATAATATTCCATACTCTTATTGTAATTATCAGGGTTTAGGGTTTGTGCAACTGATAATTTGTAGGGATGAAACCTATGCTTTTTCAGTACTCGTACAACAGTACGTTGTGACGTGCCGGCTTCCACTTCAATTTCTTGGGCTGAAATCGATGGAGTTTGCATTACAGGTGCCAATACGTTTACCTCTGCCTCTTCATTAATGCCTCTTGCAGTATTATTTGGTTTACGGAAAGAACCAAACTCTCCCAAATTATCATACAGTTTCAAAGGTAGGTAGAGAAGGCTGGCGACGATCAAAATACCGTTAGAAATACTGTTGTGCAGCTTGTACGGCATTTTTATAGCACAATATGTAACACTCAATCATATCACGCTTTTCTTGATTAGAAAAATTCATATTGATAATTTACGAAACCTCATTCAACATTAATTAGAAACTAAATGATTTGCACCTATCAATAACTGTCGTCAGCATCTATCAATTGTTTCCATAGCGTACTACTGGAACAGTTCGAAAACGAAAAGAAAAAAAATTGCCATAATTTATTTATTTATAAAAATAACTATGTCAAGTGGTATATCATTAGAATCGTTGAAAAAGGGCCTTTTTTATAAAGTCATGGCCGACTATGGTTTCCATTAGAAAAAACATAAGTTTGTGTCATAACTCAAAAATTATAGCTTAAATAAAAAATTCGGTTAGACTATATTATTAAGCACATAATTATCTACAACTTTTTCCTTTACACATTTTTTCTAAAGTCAATAATAACAGAGCGATAGGCACCAAACGAAATATCAAAAAAATTGTTTTTGCGAGATATCTAGTTAGCCATGCATCTTTTCCCAAAAACAAAAAGCTCATTAAATTGAGCTCGTAAAACTGCAATTCTTTCCCCATTTAATCGTCTCTCTATCTCCGCTAGTTTCCGAGATCCCCATACTAAACATCGGAAAAAACTCACCCTGTATATGTTTTAAACAAAACTTTAACTACGCTCGTATAATACATAGATGATAACATTAATAGTATAAACTATGGCCATACATATCTATATTAAATTCCAGGTTGATCGTAAAGTACGGGTGCTTATAGAATACAGTATTGCAATATATCCCCAGAAGGCTGTTATCAACTAAAGGTACAGATGGCAATATAAATAAATCCTTCTCTTGCAGTGCACACAGCTTATCTGCTATTACCTTGCCCAAAGAGGTCTTACCTGTTACCTTTTCGTGGACAGATTTCAAACTGCAAAGTATTTGTGTTAATATATCTTTTTATTTGCATCTGAAATTAAAGTTACAAATCCCTAAACTCATACCACCTTTATTAATACGAGATATTAGTTGTGGTTAACATAGAATTAAAATATTACGTATACAACATACAATAGGGTTGTAATAGTTATTTTTATAACAAGTGCCGAAAACAATTCATTACATACAAGTGCAGAATTTAAATCTGCACGAGGCCGAAGGCCGAGTGCGGAAATATGCACGAGTATATGGAATTGTTTTCGGCACGTGATATAAACAACATTTTACCTACAACTGTTCACTGAAAAAATTATTACAATGTCATTAAAATTTATAAAAAATTGGTACTATCCCGTCAAGTCGTGATTTTACGACGTTGCTAAGCGCGTTGCTAAGGTTTGTTGATTGCTTCACTGAGAATGTTGAAACAGAGGAAGTTAGCGTTAACACGGTATCTAATAAGAAAATTTTGAGTTTGAGTTGTATTAATATTAATAACTGTGCTAATTGTGTAATACATATTCATAAACAATAAAAATTATTCATTTCTATGTTACTTAGGTATTTCTATATCAAAGTCAATTTGACATTTCTGTAAACAAAAAACACATGTGTTTTTTGGAAACCTCGAAAGCACAAGTGCGTTAAACGTCTCCTTCCCAACCGTTGTCAAGGCTATTTTAGTTACGTAATAATAATAAAATCAAACAGTTGTAGGTAAATACTAATTTATAGTACTGTTTTTCAATATTCACTTTACCATTGCCCACTTCGTTATTAGTATCATCATCGACTACGAGAATGTAAGAATATTAATTATTGTATAATTTATATCGTAGTGATAGGCGTAATCGAATGATTTGAATAATCGAATGATTAGTATTCGAATAATTTTTATATTCGTGATATTCATTCGAACAAGTCATTCGAATCCGGAATGCACGCGCATTTCAGCAATGCCAGAAATGTCTCGCATCTTGCCTTTCGAATGATGACTCCCTACCACTCCCGCTTTTATCTCGAATTGTTATTCGGTTTTCGACTGGATTCTATTCTGTATTTATTTAAATTTTTCACATTGTAAGATTAACCTGATTGTAACTGTCGTTTTATGGTTTCCCGCGTTATATAAAAGTGATTAAATATTAATGATATTTCTAATTATTTTGTTATAGTTGATTAATAGTTTATATCGTTATAAGCGTTATCGACCAATTCAGCCACTAAATTTTTTAAACGGAAGAATAATATGAAAAGTCGCGCATATTACAAATTTTTGTAACTAGTTAAGATAAAAAATTTTGTTGATTTGATAGTTTTAAACAGTGACATAGATTGCTTAAGTTATTTTATTTATTTATCTACTTTATGACAATAATATAGGTATTTATTTAATTGAATAACAATCAATCTAAGAGATTCTACAAGTATTACGTTTGAATTTAAGTATGGACAAGTAGAAATAAATAATCGTAATTTAAGCCTGTCCCATTCGAAATTAACTTATTTTGCTAACTCAGATGCACATTCGACCCCCATACAAAACAAGTCAAATATGTTACTTTGTAGCTTATCATCTAGTATTTTTTCCAATTACAAATGCATTCGGATACTACGGCACAAATGATATTTCGATTACCTGCCGAACAACGTAATAAAAGTAATCCGAGAAGTTTTTGTTATTCAAATGCATAATTAACACCCCTGTTACGCATGCGTAACCGAATATTTCGATTTGTTTCATTGGAGTTGCGCGCGCCACTGAACGAACGTATTCGAGAAATTTTTATAATTCGAATGAATTACCGGTATCTCGGAGACGCATGCATAAGTTATCGAACATTTCGAATTATTTCATTCGAGATGCACGCTAATCGAACGTATTTGAGAAGATTTTATCTTTGGATAGTATTGCTCGCATTTTGAGATATCTGGAGATAATCAAATATTTCCAATGATTTTATTCGAGATACCCCCATCACTAGTGCAAATTATATTTTAGCTAAGCGAAAGTTAATATGTTACTATTAAATACGACTATACGAATATCAAATAACGTATAGTCCGGAATCGGTATTTAAGCGCAGTTTTGTTGATAATTTCTGGTTTTATATATTTAAGTTAACTTATAGTTTTAGACTGTCAAAAATAGTGAACTGTTACCTAGCGTAACCGGTTTTAATGTATCTTTGTGAATGATGTCGTTTTTTGCAAGATGGTTTGTATAAAAGTAGAAATTCGCTGTGATTTGAAAATAACAAAAATACAACTTACCATTTCATCAAACATTATTGATTGTTTGAGTAATTTGAAGCAAGGGCCGCATAGTTGACACAGCAACTAGATATCCAGTATTTGGGATTTTTATACTTGTATGATACTCGTGTGGTCTAACATGGTCTAATAACAGATTGTTGCAAATATATGGTCGATTACTAACATTTGCAGGTGTAATAACTTTAAAGTAAATCCGGTAATGTAATAGGTTTACCAATATGTAAATTCATAAATAATTGTTGTTGTCCAAAAGCTTGAATAATAGATACATGCTTATACGTATATTTTATACAGTAACATTTCCAGGACGATTCATATTTTACAAGAATGATTACCATATTCGAGTAATCGCGAAATTGATTGTCCAGAGTACAACGTTTGATATTATCTAATTCCAACCAGAAGATCGTTCAACATACCACCACTATATATAAGAAATTTGCTTCTGTAGTCTATAATAATGTGCCAACACGTTGCTGCAAACAATTAGATATTAAGAAATTTAAGAAGCAAATTCTCTGAATGGCACAATTGGATCACAAATTGTCCCTTTTGGATAACATTATCTTGGCATTTGTTTCCTAGAATGGAAAATAATCAAATTCTACTTACGCCCGAATTAGTATTTAGATTCAAATATTAAACAGTATAGAACGCAAAAATTCTAAAAAAATTCCTTTGCATACTTTAAGAGCAAAATGTAACTTGGAAGTGAAGCAACTGTTATTTGTTTTTGCATGCAAACCGCAGAACAGAAACTAATTTAGCTATCTGTACCAACTTATATATAATATAGTATAATATATAATATATAATATGTATATAATATATATAATCTCATAAGACTAGTATTCGTCTCCTGGATTCGGTCACAAGAAATTTGGAAAGCAACGAGATGAATAATGAAGGCTATCTCGCATAAAAATTGAAAATTTGTTAAGTTGTAGGTCCCTACGCTTGTAGTATTGCATTGTACGCAGCAGATGTAACATAATTAAAAGTTGTCAAGAATGTACATAGAAAAAGGCACTGCAGAAGAAGATATTCCCCTGAAAGGCCACCTACATAACTACCAATTTCGTGCTTTATTGTGTCCTACAAAAAATACTAAAGCATAAATGCCGCTCGCATAAATTCTTCTTTACCGCTTTACTACGTCTTGAGTCTGTTGGCTCTTGCTAAATATTTTAGCATAACAAAACAAAATAGATGACTTCCGTTTTATTTCCAGAAAAACAACCTTCGTGTCATGAATTAAAAATTAATTTAGAATAGCGTTTAATTTATTCCATAGTTGCTAGATTAAGAAAACGTAGCAGAAAATCTGCATAAATGAATTGTTATTGGCACATCTGCATTCTATATATTTTATAGCATACATGTAGATTGAACCTATTCACGATTATCTTGACCACCTAGAAACCATGATTCATATTTTAGACTGCAAATGATTTGCTACTAATACTATTTTTAACACTGACACTGCCTTAAGACGTTACCGTGATGAACCAGTTTATGAGATTTTAAGTTAGTATTAGTAGGGAAATATTATACAAATAACTGTGCGTTCTGCGTGAAATTACAATCGCAATTTACAGACCATAATCAGCACTTTATATAGTCATATCTCCATGCTCAAATATATCCCTTTTCTAAAGACGCCAGGAATGCAAAATAATTGTGAATGAGCTGTGCTTAATCCTTGATATCAGTTTATTAACTTCTACTACTACCATCAGAATCTGCTGTAGCGGGCATCAATTCTATTACCAAAGAAAAAGGAATATAGTAGGCCCCAGTAGAATATATTTTTACTGATAGTGAAAGGGTGAGCCAATGAAAACGAAACAGACCCGATTTTTCATATTTATCGTCATTTTTTTTTAAATCGCTCGAACTCGTCAATTTTTGTTTGAGGCGGAAACTTGGCGTTTATTTTCAACCTTGTCACTTCAAAATCCTAGGGGTGGTGAATTTCACCCCTAAAACTTTAAATGAGAAAGAGTGTCGAGTGTTACATCATTTTAAAGGGTATTAAATTCTCGTTTTAACGCTTCTTCGGATCAGTAGTTTCCGCGAAAATGCCTTTCAAAGATAGTAACCCGCCAAAATCCAATAATTCATGATTTTCCACTTTTACATGATTTACACCAGTAATGTAATTCACAAATCCGCCGCGATATAAACGAATTCCGTTTAACCCAATGGACCACCTCCTGCCAGTCTCTTGATTACCGAGACGGGAAATTTTCTGGGCCAAATTCCAATCCCGCACCGGCCAAAAATCAAAGCCCGTCCACCATCTCAACTCCAATAACACCATCTTAAATAACCCCCAGGATAAAGCCAATTGTTTCACCCAAACTCTCCAAAACATCCACCAAGTCCCTGAAGATCCTTCGTTTAATCAACGCTTTTTCAATCAAATCACTCACTCCACCGCCCATTTAGTTTAAATTCCTCCAACTACCCATTTCCCGAAAATGACTTTCTGATGGACCCCACTAATCCCGAAGAGATCCGAGCCCTCATTAAAGCGCTAAAAAATACCAAAGAACCCGGCCCAGACCAAATAAAACCCTTACTTCTGAAAAACCTTCCCGATTCAGCCACCGACGCCCTTTCAACAATATACAACTCTTGTCTGCAAATTTCGTACTTTCCCATTTCATGGAAAAACGCCTCCACAATCATGATCCACAAACCCGGCAAAGACCCCAAAAAACCCACATCTTATAGACCCATTTCTCTTCTCAACATCATGGGCAAAATCCTAGAAAGAATCATGGCCTCCCGCCTCAAAGAAACCCTCGAATCGAATAATCTCCTTCACCCCGAACAGTTTGGCTTTCGAGCCCATCGATACACCACAACCCCAATCACGGAACTTCACACTGACTCGACCAAAAATGCCAACCTGAACCGGTGTACGCTCGCCGTTTTTCTCGACATAGAGCGTGCATTCGATAAGGTCTGGCACGACGGTCTTATCCACAAATTAATCGCCCTCAATCTCAATCCCGCCTTCATCAAACTGGTGGACTCATTTCTAAACAACCGCTCCTGTAAAGTTAAAGTCCAAAACTCATTTTCTTTCTCTGTTCACCTCCACTCCGGCGTCCCCCAAGGAGCAGTTCTGTCCCCCCTACTCTACATCATATACTTCCACGACTTTCCAGTCACAGATCCAGCCAGAACCAAAACCAGGCTTTTCGCCGACGACTCCGCCATCTACTCCTCGCAATGCACTTCTGAATTAACCTCCCGAGAAATCCAAACAGACCTCAATAGAATCCACACTTGGACCTGCAAGTGGCCGATAAAACTCAATGCCGACAAATCAAATTCTATTCTTCTCAGGCACCCCAACATATGCAGGAATCTACGTTTCGAACCCCATCTCATCAATCTTTCCATCAATAATCATCCAATCCCCCTCTCAAACCAAGCAAAATACCTTGGAATCACATTTTCTCAAACCTGCTCTTAATTCCAGACCTCCGGGAAACCCTCAAAAAAGTTCGCAACCGTTCCAACGTGCTCCGTCGTATCCAAGGACGCTTTCAAGGTTGCAATTCTTGCACCCTCCACCATACTTACAACACTTTCATCCGCCCCATAATCGTATACCGTGCCCCCATCTACGCCTCCCTCCCGCCTCGTGCCCTAGAGCAAATCCGCCAATGTGAACGATAGATCTTCCGTCGAATTTTCCGGTTAGACTTCCAATACCCCAGCATACTAATTCACGAAAACTGAGGCATCACTCCTATCTGCCGCCGTCTCCAAAAACTTCAAAAATCCTACATCATCCGCACCCTCAACGGCAATAACCCCTTAGCCGGAGCGACTATCCGAATTTCTCCCAGACGCCACAACCGAATCGCCAGAAAACCCCACAGGAAACTGAAACCGCCCCCCCCCCACAGCCCTCTTACCTAGTCTGTATCCAGATCTCCCAGACGACCTCCTCGACCTTGTCGAAAACACCGCTCTCACAATGCGGTGAGCATTGTTAAAACTCACTACACCACCTCTTATTTAATTTACTGATACCATCACAATGAAGAAACCACAGAAGCAAGAACTCAATTCACACGCCCAGAAGCAGCAGCATCAACCAACAAGAAGGAAGGAAGGAAGCCCAGGGTTGAAGAGGACCAAATCCTACAACGGCCCACCCACACACAGGACATTTTTAATAATTAATATATATGAAATGTAATATCTTAAGTTTTTGTGAATAAACGTATTTGAATTGACCAGTCATGTTTTACTGATTAAAAAATGTACCTTATCTATGTTCGAAATGTTGACCTCCACCATCCCTACAGTAGTACTGGTTTTGTTGAAAACGGTTTCGGACGTTCTGAAGCATTTCTGGGGTAATTTGCCGGCATTCGTTGTTGATCCGTTGACGCAAATCATTTAGGGATTCTGGCTAAGAACTATAAATTTTACTTTTTATGTGCCCCGACAAAAAGAAGTCTACATGGCTTAAATCTGGTGACTTCGCAGGCCACTCCACTGCTCCTCTTCGGCAATCCATTTACCAGGAAATGTTGCGTCCAGATACTGATGAACAGAAAGGGCATAGTGTAGAGGTGCTTCATCGTGTTGAAATATCAATTCGTTCACATTGTAACGGTCATTTTGTTCCATAATTTCAGTTATTGATGGATCAACATGATCTCGTATTAAATCCAACTAGATTCCTAGTGTTAGATTTCCTGGTAGAATAAATTTTAACCCACACGTTTAATTTTTAAGGGTTTTGATTTGGATTGGTTTTCATAGTCCACATAGCGATAATTACGGCGATTAACAATCCCGTTCACAACAAACGACCACTCATCCGAAAAACAAATGGTAAGAAGCAAATTTGGGTTATTAATTATCCGTTCACCCATACCCTCGCAAAAATAGTACTCAGCCAGAATCCCTAAATGATTTGCGTCAACAGATCAACAACGAATGCCGGCAAATTATCCCAGAAAAGCTTCAGAACGTCCGAAACCGTTTTCAACAAAACCTGTACTACTGTATGGATGCTGGAGGTCAACATTTCGAACATTTAATAAAGTGAAAGTTAACGTAAATTTCCTAATCAATAAACATTACTAGTGTAAATTATAGTAAAAGTAAAAAATTATGAATTATTTGTTTTTAGTGGGTTACTATCTATCAAAGGCATTTTCTCGAAAACTACTGATCCGAATTTGGAAAACTAGCAAGCGTTAAAACGAGAATTTAATGCCTTCTAAAATGATATATTATTTGACTTCATTTCCCATTTAAAATTTTAGTGATGAAGCTCGCCCCACCCCTAAGAGGTTGTGGTGACAGGGTTAAAATAACAATTCACCTGTCCGAGCGATTTGTAAAAAATGACGATAAATGTGAAAAATCGGGTCTGCTTCATTTTCATTAGCCAACCCTGTATATTTTAATATAATTAAGTCACATCAACTGTTATATGGCAAAATTGTTTTAATATATGTGTATACTTATAGCTTAATGCATACCCACACTGTTAAATTAAGGTAATTTATTGATACAATCATTAGAATGACGATCACACACAACGTTTCTGCAACAGTCTGAACAACTACGCACTGTTAGAAAAGGTTAATTTAATTTTTCTCACACTAATGTGTATTTAATTGAGAAATTTCGCAAAAATTACTTCCAGTCAAGGGCTATAATGAGTGGTTTAACAAACATGCATCAAACAGCTTCAAAAGAAACTCCAGCAGTTAAATGGTAACAATAAAAGAAAATATAGCCAGATCACTCCATTATTAGTGATCATTAAAGTTCCGAAGCTAATAATATTTATTAAAATAATAATAGTTTTGCACTCTACACTTCAGTAAAAATAATAGAGGATATGAAAAAAATTATGCCTCCTTGTTGAGTGTGACTTTAAGGGATTATCGTAAAAGCCTACCCACACCTAATTTTACATTTTTTGCTGTAGAATGGTCTGTATCGTTTTTCATTGAACAGGCGTTTTTCTTTAATAGAATTAAATTAATTTCGCGGTTTGAACAACCTTCACGGCTCGCGAAGCATTGGAGAACGTATCCTTTAAAATCCTTCTTTCCGTATCATTTACTTATCTGTCTTTGATGCATTTCACCAATGAAACATCAATCTAATTTTCTCGCTATCTGTCACTCTCGGCGCTCAGGTTCGTAAGCCTATCCACAACTACAGAACCAAGCACAATTCGTATACAAGTCCACTAACACATGAACTCGAAAGCTTTTAGGGATCCGGATATATTTAATTTACGGCCTTGTTAAATCGCCTTTCCCTACTTTTATCTTCGTGTGCAAAAAAAAAATCGTTTCGGGTTGTGAAATATAAATTGGAGCTTATACAAGTTTCTTATATGTAGCGCTTGACTGTAGAAACAAACAGAACAGCTAAATAAGCTTGAAACGGCAAATATGCGTTATTTGTCTAAAGAAATAGCGTGTGCTGTATATAAATGGTGATGATACTGTCACAATATCGCCGACATCGTTGAGATACTTAGACATACATATCTATTCAAACTTGTCGCTTTTTACCAAGTTAAACGTCACAAGAACACGCTCAGACTTTTTTATAATGTATTCTACGCTTATTCATAACTAATGTTGTTTTGCGAATAAGTTTACTATAAGTCGTAAATAATCGTATGAGGGTACTAATCTTAATTTATTTAAATGTATTCGCATTTAATAAAACTCTGCGAGACCGCTTATCTACAATTTTGACAATTTCGTTCTTCGAATTTGCATGAAAAAGGGGTAAATGTAAGTGAAATTCGTAATTTATTTGGGATAAGCAATACTTCATTGAAATCCTTATAAAAATTCAGATATAAATCAGACTAAGCTACGCCATATATCAAAATATATTTCGACGCCTGCTGATGTGATTGAATGAATAACTCAGTGGGATCCTCTACCAAATCTCGTGAAGAAAGGGATGACCATAAAAAATCTGGCGTGTAGAAAAACAAATAACTCTGTAATTACTCCTCTGTGGAAAATTAAAGATTGCGTTCCCATAAAAATAAAGGCGATTATACAATATTCTACTCAGAGTTTGCAAGTTTCTTATACCTTTAAAGAGAAGGTGCCTTGGAATTATCAAAAGCTGCTTTATGGACTATTCACTGTAGGATAAAAGCTTGTATAAATAATTCGAAAGCTCATTAAGCCTCAAAAAGGGGTTATTGCTAAACGATGAACCAACGCTAAAACTCTCATGAAAGATAATGGCAGATATTATTTCGTTTTTTCAAGTGGGTATCGGTCCATTATCTTCTCGAGAGATTATTTATTATCGCGATTCTTTTGTAATTAACAACAGACGAAACGTTTGATTGATTACCCAAATTTCGTTGTCACAATGATAAGCAAGAATCGTGCGGTTGTTTTGTAAATTTGAGGATTGCTACAGCAATTCAGGAGCTGGCACAAATGGTTCTTCCGGAGTAAACATTAATCATAGCTATGTTCATTTTATTTAATCCTTGCAAGTATAAATGGGAGATATATAAAAAGCACATCGGTTTTATTCAGAGATGAAGACGAAAACCGCAGCGGAAAACACGCAGCTTTCTCGTAGGGCTTAAAAGGCCTATTTACATTCCGAACGGGTTTTATTTCTTCATCTACATCTTTTCGCAACAATCCTTTGACTTCACACTCAAATGTATTTTATTTACAACACATAAACGGAATATTGTTTCGGTTCGCTCTGACAGCCCACAAGCTTTTCAGAAGTAACGACTTCAGCAAATCTTTCCCCTAGTCAGAACCATTATCTCTGAAGAATCAATTGAAAACTGCGTGACCACGTCCGCTTGAGTGCGTGTTGCAAAAGGCTCGGAGATTCTCCGAACGTGGTTTGTTTTTTAATGGACCAGAAGTGGAACTTCGGTAATTCAGTGCAAGGTGTGCCCACGAGAGTCACTTGAAAATAGGGATGTCGTTAAAACCGAGATTACATTTAGTATTCTTGTAGTATTTTAATTTAACGTTTCCGCGATGTTGCTTTTTATAATGCAGCGGAAACGATTTTAGGAAGAAGCCAACTGAATAATTTCGTTCGAAAGCTCTTACTTTGATTCTAACGCTTACCCTCAACCTGTTCAGCAATTTTTTAAACCTCTCAGGCATCAGAAAACGTCGTGTAGTTTGTACCGAAATACAAGAAAATCAAACTGTGTTTATATTCAACATCTAACTACAACCTTCGTAGAAATGGAAAAATTCTAAAATACTCCTAATACAAAATTAATGTTTCTATATTTAGATTTGTATGGAAATTGAATAACTATAACAAAAAAAGTTAAATATTATAATGCATTACATTTTCTTGCCGATATTACCGATTTCACATCAAAATATTAAAAAAGTAAGCATTCAAAAAATTATAACTTGTGGTTAAATTTGAATAGAAAATTAGTTCCAATAATCCTAAAATAGAGTTCCCTAAGACTCAGTATTCTAAAATTATTAGTATAATTATAATAATAGCCTCCCTCCGTCGCGACGCCTTCGAAGAGTAGCAGGTATAGCTGCTGCTTTTACTAGGGCCGGTCAGCATTACGAGGAAGGTAGTGTGGCCAGCAGTACGCTCAAGCAGCCTATTTTTACCCCAAAGTGTTTGTCCTAAGTATTTATTTTACGTTGAGTCGATCTAGAGTCCGAAATTCTCTTTCGACAAATCAGTTAGGCATTATGGTAGTTCCCGGAAATCGAACTTGGGACATCTAGCGTTGCAACCCGTGGCTGTACCCACTAGGCTACGCCCAATGTTAATGTAATTCCAAACTGGAATTACACAATATATATGAATGACTGTTTTTATAATTTTAACGTTCAAATATGTTGTTTGTAATCATAAATATGCGAATATGCCGTGTCCAAAAATTCTGAGACAGTCCTAGTCCCTTTAGGATCCTTTAACTATATGACATGCTTAAAGGATCCTAAAGGTACCTGACAACCAAATCTTAAAAGTAACTTCTTGCGTCGATAAATCCTTATATTTAGTGCCGTCTACCTGAACGCTGAAAGGCGAATTGAAGCCAATTTAAAAGACAGAACGTATAATATACAGTAAACCGGATTGGGGACTAAGTCTTGTCATTGTTACGATGGTGAGAAAATCGTATACATTTTGAGGTTGTGGTTACGTGAATTATGTTGGCAAGAGATGGAAGTTTGGAATACGGCGAAAACATTTCAATAAATTTATCCTACATATGTCGGAAAAGTGGATTGATTCTACCATATTTTTACACTACCCTTGGCGACTTTATATCACAAGCTGTTATGGTTTTTTAATGACCTTATTTCAATCTCGGATGTATTGTCTACCAGTTATTAAACACCGCAAGTAGAAATGTCGGTTATTAAGGTAGCTGTAGCAACAATAGAAAACCCTTATTTTAATTCACTTTAGTAGCCCCATGAATTCAAAAGCTGTAAACAATTTCAATGTTGTATGCATTACTGTATCATTAAATTTGAACAGCAGACTTCCAGTATCAGAAACACAATCAGGGGATATTTTTACTTAGTATTTCAGATTTATATTGAAAAATTTGATGCCGTTGTCTAAAAGCAGGTGAACTATGTAATTCTGAACATTGGGACATGTGCTTAAACTTGGATAGAAATGCGGTTCCAATAAGACATGTGCTGAACTTAATTCTTAGTATAATTAGAATGTTGTATGAAACAATAAATCCTTGTCATAATATTTAATATTTAAAATATATTATAACAAGATTTAGAAAATTTAATTTCAAAGCATTAAAAATTGCGACCTCTGTACGTCTTAATAAGTTAATAGAAGACAGTAAACACTTAAATCATTACGGTTACTCCAAACCATAATTATAAATAATTTCAACGAAGTAACGGAAGCAACAATACAATCCTAATATTACGATATTCTGCACTTTTCATTAAAAAGCTCTTGATTAATGCCAACATTTAATTTTAACGAATTTAACAACAAATCCATGTTAAAGCATGTAAAATACAAAATATGATATTGCATCGTTAAAATTGAAAACAGAAGTGTATCACGTCCAGAACATACTAAATGGGGTTTGGTATTATAATAATCAATGTTATTTTCAACAATTTCTACCTTCAGTTCGAATGTTTAACTCGATATACTAAAAACAACACCTTTGTAATACAAAATACGGCACAGATTTAATAATCCAACTAGTCCGAATCCCTATATAATGCAGGCCCTGTTTTAGCTCATTATAAACTGTTTAATAATCCGGCTTATCGACAGCATTTATAATCCCCTCTGCCATGTACTAAGAAATTTTTAAAATTAAGTTAGTTTGTTCATTATCAGTAAATTAGGAGTGTATAAAAATACTGATGACACGGCATACAACATTAGCCCTACAATTGAACAGCGAAGAATGTATAGCTTTGGGAACGCAGAAGAACATACAATTTATAGTGGTAAGTTGTCTACGCCCACCGTCTTCGACGTATAAAAGAATAATGTATGAAATTCTTGCCTATAGATCCAAGTGACACGGGTTGGATCCTAGTTGAAGTCGATGATAGTTTTATGCGTAAATTTGAAACTAGGCCTTCTGTCTAATAAAAGGTAAAGCCACTGGTATGGGTGACCCGTTAAAAATTATTACTGGGGTTGTGGAACTACCCCAGATAAATAAAATTCATAGTTAGGATGTACAATTGACCAAGTATGGTCTAAGTGCATATAGATGTTTGGAAAACCGCGTCATAGGTCTCGCTCAATCAAAATACGTATACAACATACGATGTACAGAATTGGTGGAAGAGAGTCATTTTTGTTCAAATGAGCATTTTGTTATATAACAAAATGTTTATTTGAACAATAATAAGAGGTATTTCTTTTAAGTTAAAAACAAATTTAACAGACTTAAATAATAGACATTTTAAATAATTTACATATTTCATTATAAATGAACAGGACCTTGTAACATAAACAAGTGGATTTCATGATATTTTCGTATGAATTAAGAACAGATTTACGACACATCCGCACACAGTCAAAACTCGATAATCCTGGCCAATAAAAACAGGTACGACGCGGATTATAGCAACATCCAGATTACTGCGATTGGTGTTGCTTTTTATTGTAAGTAGAGCTTAAATTTAAAAAAATATACAAATGCTTGTAAATTGCTATTAATGAATATGAACCTTAAAAATGCCAAATTAATCTCCTGATGTTATTATATTCCAAACTTAATATTCCAAAACTCTTAATTGGTACCTGCGTCTACTCTTACGGCACATAAACGCTTTTCGAATCATTTAAATTTCAAAATACATTATTACATCCTTAAATTGGGAGAGAAATCTAGTAAATCCAAAAAAATACTAAAATACTGCGCTCATATTAGCATAACCTACATTTTATGTTGAAAAGTAATATCTTTTTAACGCGCTTACATTTCAAAGTACCCGATTATATCGTTCTATTCGTACAGAAGCATTTTATTATATTAAATTGTCTTCAAATGCTCTTATTAATGTTCTAATATTTATCTACAGCGCGTTCAAAACAGACACCGTTTTAAAAGATTTACTTTTAAAAATAATTTGTAAGTTTGTTCAATGAATACCCAAAGTATTAAAAAATCCTAAAATAGGTCCTAAAGTTGTCATGTTAGAATTTTTTTAACTTAGTTACATTCCCCCTTTAACACAGTACTTCTTGTTGCATTTAAATATCCCATAATTCTGTATTGTTTGGTTAGGTTATCATCAGTATTACAAAATATTAAAGTACCACCCTGATATGCTGAATATTACTTTTGAATGATATTAGCTAGATTATAAAATATTTAGGGAAATAGTGCTAAAGTGAAAATAAAAACAGGTACAATTTTTATGAATTTGGATTGCAAGATACAGAAGAATGGCAAAATAACACCATAATCTTTCAAAATTCATTTTCAGTTTATCATTGACTTTAATTCGAAGATATTCAACAATAATACTATCCTAAACTGCTGAAAATTTGAAATACTACATTACATAAATATATTTGAATATCAATTAATAACGTCAAATAAATGCGAAAATACGGTCGCGGCTTAATTAGACCGTGAAAAAATATGCGATGGCATATAATTTACCGTAGATTATATAGCTATGATTTTCTATATGTAGCGGAATTATGTAAGAACCCATATTTGGAAATTTAATTGCCCATCTATTTACACATTTTCAGAAGTTAGCACATATTGGTATATTTAAGTAAGTTGGAGCATATATAATAAAAATTCATTTTATTTTCCGGAATTTGTGAAACAATTGTTATATATGAAATATATATTAAAAGTGTTCTTATAATTTTTTTTGTAATAGCTGCAAAACCTAAGAGTTGTAATTATTCTCTGATATATAATCTATTATCTTCTTGCCTTAAGTTTTGCAGAAGGGTGTAATAGAGAGTTGATGTGGCATTAGCACGCTATAGTGAAGCTACTTAGAGACACCAAATATACCAAAAATAATGCACATAGTGATTTTCTGCTTTGAAGAGTTGTAACATTCTCTTACCGCACAGTGTACTATTTTACTATTTTGTCACATACTTATAAATTAAATCGTAATGAAGATAAAAGTCATTATAAACCCAGTTAATGACCCGTTGTATTCTGGCTCTATAATATCCTTGGTTTTACCCCTAGAATTTATATAAATTTTAATAGGTGACACACTTAAAGCCTCTTCGAACTGTGGAGAGCATACGGTATAATTATGCTCATAGCTCTACAGTATAAAAAAAGAATATTCCCAAATGAATTGCCCAATGTGTTTCCATTTGCCTAATGCATTTCTCCAGTTTTGCTTAAGAAAATTAATACAGTAACTAGAATTTTGAATAAAAGTATTAAAAGATTACATTCACATTCATACGACAATTTTAGTTTTTAAGTAAGTGTTATAATATATAATATAGTATAAAGTACATATAAGATAGTATTATGCGAAATAATTAATAGTGTATTAGTCTTTAAGTAATTAGACATATATTGGATTATAACTTATTGAAAAAATCCCTCCGATGTAAAATAATATTATGTGCTATAGCTTTG